>JAPWTK010000907.1:0-128137 GCA_029963805.1 Aromia moschata
TATTTTGATTTATACAGATGGATAATAAAGACCTTTATTATTATTATTATTATTATTATTATTATTACAAATAGCGGACGAAGTAAATTCGCTGCTACAAACTACCTATAGATGACTCAACAAAGAAGGTAATTAAAAATAAGTTCGAAATAGTATTAAAGAAAGACACCGGTTTTACAAAATTGAGAAAAATGTGTGAATATGCATCTACATATCCGTTACGTGAGTGCAAAGGGTATTTTAATTATGCCTGTATTACATCAATAAATGTCGAACAGTCGTTCTCAAAATGTAAGCATACATACATATAGAGACATCCAAAAAAAAAACGTCATCAAAGTTGGCCGAGAAAAAAAAGACGTATTTCTATTCTTAATCGAATTTATAACCTTATTTACTTGTCAAGACTGTCACATCATATGACAGGCATTGTTTATTTTACAAATTGTGACAGTCGCTTGTCAAAAGTTTGACATAACCGAAAAGCTTAGACATGACCGCTATTTCCATCTCTCTCGTTCATAGCCAGAGTTGATAAAGTTTTTTTTTTGGATGTCTCTATATATTTTCACCACAGCGAACAAGACTCTCGGAACTATAGAAATTTATCTGACTAGAAAGTTTTTACGAATCTTCTCCAGTTCGTGATAGTACTGTTAAGCAAGATACATCGTCAAGCTAATTAAGAGGGTAAGTTTTGCATATATATGTATATGTATATGTTTATAAAATGTGATTTTTTTTGTGCAAATTTATTGTTTTTGTTATTATATTTAATATTCTTGTATTGTATGTATTATATTATGATGTGTACTCCTATGTCTCGCGGCATATTTCGGCCAACTGTATTTATTGATAGTGATTGAGAATTGGGTATTGAGACTGATTGAGAAGATTAAAAACGAGTTACCCTGTTACTCTGATCAATTCTATAATACTAGTGATCAATCTGATGCTACAAATTTTTTACAAGCTACGTCATCAAGCTAATTAAGAGGGTTAGTCTTACACACATACATATATGCTCAAGACGTGTGAATTTATTGATTTTATTACTATATTTAATAACAGTTAACAGTTATTTTCTCATATTACATGTATTATAATATGATGTGAACGTCTATGTCCCATGACACATTTCAGCCAACTCTAATAATAGTTTTTTTGATTTTGTTAGATAAAGAAAAATATTTCTTCGGTTTTGCTTAAGAGTCGCTTTTTAAGTGGCTACTAAAAATTCGTAGAAATTATTATTGCTTATGTTACATTATGCTTCCTTCAATTATTTTTGTAGCTTTATTAATTTCGACCTCTAAATTGAAAATAATAGTTAGATGTTAATGTATAATAATTAGATTATACCGAACATAATTCAGTTTCATTTTCTCTCCATATATTATGACGTATATTCAAAATTAAATTGAAATGCCTTGTTTTCGTTTTCCTGATAATTATATTGTTTTTTAGTAGCGAATAGCGTTTACTTATTTATTATTTATCATCCATATACTTTAACTAAATTAGCAGAAATAATGCGCTAATAACATAATTGTTTATTATATTATTACATAATTTGGAGTATGCAAATGGCAATGGTTTTGAAAACTCAATATTCATAAAAAATATATTAAAAATTATTTTAAAATTGGTTTAAAAAAACTGTATTAAAAAAACAAATAAGTACCTCATAGAAATGAATAATATACTGAGTAACGGAATTTTTCTCGACATAGAGTAGTTTTATTTTGATCTTTACAAAGCCTGATTTGTGTCTGAGATATACACCAAAGGCAAATTATTTGTAGTACTGTTTAGAGCTAAATTTATTTAAAAATTGGCAAGTAGCCACCTGTATTTTTTTTCTTTTGGCTAGATAGAAATGAAAAGAGTAAAGGGATTCACATAATAAGCGATTAAGGAAAAATGTCTAGGTACATTTATTTGTACCTAGGAATTAATAAACGACTTTTCTCATTTTAATAAAATAGTCACATTCGTTTTGTAGCCTTTGAAAAATGAATAAGAACCATTATTTACAATAATATTATAACACACATTAATTGATTAATGTATAAATGAACTATATTATCTACTATTAATTGAGTAATGTATAAATTAACTATATTATCTCCTAGATAGATATGCACTTATATTATGAGTGTCCCAAATAAAGGTGACTGTCTATCACACCTACAAGCTGTTGATCACGGAAAATTTATTACTTCTGATTAGATTAGTACATGAATAATATTCTGACAGAGGAGCGCTTGCCAAATGGGATTTTTTTACTGTACACCTGGCGCATGCGCCATTTCATAGTATCTTGTTTTTGAATTAATATTCGCCTATTTCATTAAATACATGCCAATTTTATTTTAGCAACCTAATTTTTCCAAGCCAAATATTCGGTATAATTCGAAAATTGAATCGTTTAGAGGATGTTTATATACATAAAAAAATTCAACGGTAAGCAGATTATAGATGATCGATATACTCGTAGATGAACCTTTATCATTAATACATTTTGTATACGTTGGACATAGTTGTAAGGCATGGGAAACATGATTTTGATTAAGTAAATGTTAATAGAACAACCACGTTTTGAATATATTTAGGTGACAATTTATACCACGCTTTTTAATAAATTAACTCGCACTTTAACTACTTATTTCAAGCCAATACTTATTATAACAAACGTATATGTTTACAAGCACAAAAAAAACAGATCTGTTTACAAAAAAAATGTTATCTACACGTACGACAAATATTTTTTTTAATGCCAAACGAGAACATTCCTCCTGTGCAGCCTGTAATTCGTCAACACACCTTACATCAAGCAGATATTTGTTTAAACTTAAAGACGACTAGCAAGGACATCTAGGTTATATCATACGAACGAATAACCTACATGTAACCAGGTAGCTACATATACGGAACAAGCTTCAAGGTAAAAACACAAGGAAGAACTCTTAATTTTTCACGAATGCATCGAATATCAAAAGCAACGATTTTTTAAAAATGTTTTTTTTAACTATCTATTCCAATAGATTTTTTTATATGACTATATGTTAATTAGTAGTTGTAATTGATTGAAAATGAAAACTGAATAACGTATTTGAAGTTTTGTTAAATTAAAAAACCACGTTAAATCCAATCAGCTCTGATAACAAATGCAAGAGACGCATTGTCTCAGCAAGCTTAGCTCTTCAGTTGTCAACGCTCGCTGTAATTGGCTTAAACTCCACAGCCTGCCTGACGCTCTGTTAAGTCTGAAATAATTGAATCTCAACCGTCCTCCAATTATTTTTATTAATAGCGTCAAAGTCGCCTTGATGTAGTTTACGAAAAATATAGTACAGAATACATTAATTTATAGTTCAGAAACGAAATAGTAAATGCTGATAAACCTCATGGTGCGATAATTTCACGTATTTGCCACATATTTCCAGCAACCTTTGAGTTTTAATTAAAGTTATCATTATTAATCGTGACTACAAAAACTTTGCATATTGAGGGTAATTATAAATTGAGCCAAAAAATACGTGTCAACCGCCATTCAAACAATTTTTTTTAACACTTTAAAACTTAAGAATTGGACAGGAAAATTGTAAATATGTATATACTAGGTACATATGTATAACTGCGATCATTACTTGTTATCTGTCATCGTTAGGGTTGACCAATCGGCGGGAGGGTCATTGAGTTCAATTGTTTCGCCCGACCGTCTGGCATACTTTAACATTATTATTAGTGTGTTCGAGGTATTTTTGTCGTCGGCGTCGGTAGTACATAGTAATAATAAAATGTTACACGTAGACACTTTTTTCTTAATCACTTATTAAATGAACCAGTTTAAACTGTTTTCATTCCCGTTCAGCCAAAAAAAAAAATGTGGCGATATACCAAATTTCAAATAAATTTAGCTCTAAACAGTATCACAAATAATTTGCCTTTGGTGTATATCTCAGACACAAATTAATCTTCATAAAGATTGAAATAAAATTACACTTAATTTAAGTAATTTAAAATTGTTTTATTCCTTTTTATGTACGTATATTGAGTTTTCAAAATCATATCAATTTGTAAACTCTAAATTATGTAATAATATAATAAACAATTATGTTATTAGTACGTTATTATTTCTGATAATTTAGTTAAAGTATATGGACGATAAATAATAAATAAGTAAACACCATTCGCTATTAAAAAACAATACAATTATCAGAAAAACGAAAACGAGGCATTTTAATTTAATTTTGAATATACGTCATAATCTTTGGAGAGAAAATGAAACTGAATTATGTTCAGTTAATCTAATTATTATTCATTTGCAAGAAAATAATTTTATTGTGTAATAACATGGTATTAGACACTATTATTTTCAATTTAGAGGTCGAAATTAATGAAGCAAATAAAGTTACAACAGTAACTGTAGAAATATGTATTCGTAGAAATAATAATATTTCAATTTGAGTTTGTGATCCTTAGGGTTGACCGATCTTGCCGCAATACAGCGTCGTGCCGGTCATTAACTTCAGTCGTTTCGCCCGACCGTCTGTCAGACTGTAGCATCAGTGTTGGAGATATTTACGTCGTTGGCGTCGATATTATACTACATTAATAATAAAATATCACACATGCAAACGCCTAAAAACTACCATTTGCTGACAAATAATCATTTCATCGACGATTTCGAAGATTTATTTTATGATGGCACGAACGCAATTAATATATAAGGAAAAATTGCTGTATAGGGACAAACGCAGTTGTAGCCGTCACATAAATAGTGTGAAACATAAAAATAAAAAGGGAGTATGCCCTTGAGAACTCAGTTTATGTTCGATTTACTTTTAATCAGTGGCGGTGCGTGATATTTCAGTTAGCCATATCTTGAAAACGACGCATGGGACCCACTTCACTTTTTAGGTGATGACTATACACCTCTTACAGAAAGGATTTATAGTGAAGAAATCGTCAGCAAAGTTTGCGAAAAAAATTTCATAAAACACTGGAGCACTCCCTGGGTTCTCAGTAACGCTCTGTGGGATATTTGCAGTATATTTTTTTTTTCGTAATCTAGAAAAAAAGTATAAGGAGACGTTTTTCGATTTGTTGCAAAAATTTTTTTTTTCAAAAAGTTATGGCCATTTTAATTTTAATTTTATAGGAACATTTTGTTTCCCAAAATTAAAATGGCCATAACTTTTTGAAACAAAAATATTTTGTAACAAATCGAAAAACGTCTCCTTATATTTGTTTCTAGATTATGAAAAAAAAAAATATCCTGCAAATATTCCACAGAGCGTTACTGACCCAGGGAGTGCTCCAGTGTTTTTGAAAATTTTTTCGCAAACTTTGCTGACGGTTTTTTCATTATAAATCCTTTCTTTAAGAGGTGTATAATCATCACCTAAAAAGTGAAGTGGGTCCCATGCGTCGTTTTCAAGATATGGCTAACTGAAATATCACGCACCGCCACTGCTTTTAATCCTAAGTGCCTGTGAATGTACTCGATAAACCACCATTTCTGGAACAAATACGTTCCAGAGTCGCCGTTACCAGGTCGCACAACGTTACGTAACTATCTACATACCAACTGTACGCAGTGATTTACTAAAGTCGATTAAAAGTGCATTAAAAAATACGCTGTGGTAATGTATTGACGAGATATTTCCAGCAAGTAAAAGCTGTTATTTTACAATTCAATCCTGCCGAAGCTGCCGCTATTAACCCATTAACGCCCAAACGGACACAATTTTCCATCCTTTTTGGAGCGTCAATCTCGAAGGGAAATTAATGAATTCACTCAATAAAAACCACTTATCTTAATGTTTTCGGATGTGATCTTCCGATTTCAGAATTGTGATTAAATGCTCTAGAAATAAGAATATGGCTGACTTTATGGAGAAAAGTACTGAAAATTTGGGGATTTTTTTTATACTTTTTTTTAGTCCAAAAAGTACTCTAACCTACTCCGGATTGTGGAGGGAGGTGGAGGCAATAGTTTCAGTTGATGATAGGATTTTTTTTGCCGACCTTAACTGACTCTAATCTTTTCAAAATGGCGGACATTGCATAAAATCTCATGAAATATGAATTTTTCTCTGGTATTAACGAGAAAATAATGTTATTGTTAGTTTTTCTTGATCCACAGTCATTTTCCTCAATCAAAACAATACTACAGAATATATTTGACTAAATTTTCAATTTTCAATGATGTAGGATTGTTTTTGTTTTTCATTATAAAAAAGTAAATAGGACTTTGTAATTATACTTTTCCTATGTCATTTCATGTTTTAGTAACATTTTGAGTTATTCCTGGTGACAAAAGTCTGATATCCAAGATGGCGGATTCAATATGGCGGACATCATTCTTGAAAATTCAAAATTTAAAAACGGAAAAATTACAGTCATATTTTACGTAGAATTCTGATGGAAAATGTCCTCTCAATATTTTTCATAAAAATGCGTTCTATCTGAGTAAAAATTTATTTGTCATTCTAACCTCAAAACGAGGTTTTTTCCGGTGTTGAGGTTCTCATGATGAAATCATGAGAATTATATATTATGCACTTAAGGGATGCTCAGGCGCAAACTACTCGCCGGAAGTACACAGCCTACTTGTTTCTCGTGGTACATATACGATTTTTTCTCACACCCACCAGAAAGTACGTTCTACGTACTATTCTTTGAATAAATATGCGAGGAAGTTCCGGAAAAAAAAATTCGTCAATGCGCCCGAATTCTAAATATATGTATATATTTTCTATTTATATGCAGAAAAGATCCGAAAAAAAAATTCTTCAATGCGCCTACAAGAAGTTTTACATACATATACGAGGTGTGTAAATTAAGTAATGAGACTGGCAACGTAGCGCCCGATATAGCAACACTGCGGACACGGGATTTGGAATGACGATAGGTTAACATGTAATGCACCTTCAGTATAAGTTTGAACTTGTTACAGTCATTTGTTTGTTCTTTGTGACTGTTTTCGTAAACCGTTTTTTTTTCTAGTGCGTTTTAAAACAGTATGCTATCAGGTTTTGCTTCAGACTTGAACACAGAGAAACGGATACTTCAACACGCCTACGGAGACAGTGTTATTTCAAGAGCCCAGGTATTTCGGTGATTTAAAGCATTCTCAGAAGGAAGAGAGGCGTTTGAAGATGAACCACGCAGCGGAAGGTTTTCATCTTCAAAAACCGATGAAACTGTCGACAGAATACCGGATCCTGTGCGTTCAGATCATCGGTTGACGACAAGAATAATTGAGGAAGAGATACATTTGAATCACACCACTGTTCATCAGATTTTGACTAACGAAATGGGGATGAGAAAAATCTACGTCATTTCAGTAAAAACGAGTTTAGCCAGTAAAAACATTCATGTGGCTCCTCAGCCTCATTATTCGCCTTGAGTCCTTGTGACGTTTTCTCTTCCCGAGATTGAAAAATCACCTCAAGGGACGTCATTTTGGGACCATAGAAAACATTCAAACGGCTGTAACGGACCAGCTGAAAGCTATTCCAGTATATGAGTTCCAGCAGTGCTATGAGGAATGGAAGAACTCCAGCGCTGTGTGGCTTCCCAAGGAAGTTATTTTGAAGGATATAATACTGAATTGCAATTCTATTCAAATAAAAAATAAAAAATCAGTCCTATTACTTAATCTACACACCTCGTATATGGTTATAAAGTGTGAATGTATTATTTTATATTATTTACATAATATGATGGAATTTTAAATAGAAAATTACCAATTATCAATAAATAAAGAAAAAAGTGGTGTCGCCGCTTCCATTACCTCCTGTATCTCCATGTGACGCTCTCCTTCCCCAAATTCTCGTTGAACGGCCCCCATTTTTGGCCCCGTTTTTTGCGAATAAATTTAGTTTGGCACCGTCTCAGGGAAATGTACGACCCATTCGATGGCGAAAAAAGACCGTCAGTCTGCTACGCATTCGCAACAGCTCGTCTTAGTGTTTCGCAGCAATTAAAAAAGCCCGCGGAATAACCGGATCTAACTGCATCGGTCTAATAATAATGCGAACGTTGTTCTTGGACGATCGCACCCATAGCAGATAAGTTTAATTGCGGAGCTGTCAGCGCTACGAGATCATAGGGGTATTTAGAGTATTTAGAGATGTCTATGATGAAAGCGAAAACTCCTAGAAATACATACTTATGTCCTGAAAAATTATTTGCATATTTTCGAGGTGATTTTTTAAAGTATTTTAAATTTTACATCCATAAATACTGTCTAAACAGACCTAAAATATTCTGAAACGTCGAGATTTTAAGTTTAAACGAAAAACAATCAACCTTTTTTTGTATACACGACAACTTGAGAATGCGTTAAGATATCAACTTGAAATTTGTAACATTCATGTACCATGATGAAGTCCGAAGCTGATTAGATTTTGAGCTTAATCGGTTGTGGGGTTGGGGGATAAATGGGGGCAACACATATTTTTCTTGTCTATGTGTAATTCGCAAACGAATCAAGATATGCACTTTAAATATGAAATACGTGTACATCAAAGTCTGCAAATATAAAGGATTTTAGCTTACTAGGTTGGGTGTTGAGGCGGTTGAGGGGGATGTGTATTCGAAATAGGTAAAATAAATGTTTTTAACGTTAATTTTAATAATTACACGGAGAAAAGAGCTTTATGAAAGTCTGCTATGCTTCAACAAAACCGATAACACTGCAATAAATTCTGGATAGTTTTATATATATTAAAAATGGGAAAAAAACTAATATTCCAATAGAACGTTCAGATTTGTAATACTTCTGTAAAATTTGGAAAGAAACAACTTTTCTTAGTAAACCTTTTTGAAATTGCATCAAATAGGCCCATTTTAAGCGATTTTTTTCGGAAACATGTCAAAGACAGATACCGAAAGTCACGTAACGATGTTCGAAGGTCAATTTTAAAGCTCCAGGTAACTCCAAAATTTGATTTAAAAAGAAGTCATTAATAAAATGTTTTCCTCTTTAATACACATTTTATCGAGAACTGTGTATGAAATGTCTTTATTCATTTTTTGTTCAACACCAAATATACATTTACAATTATTTATTTGTTCGCAAACAGGACAATTTCATTTGTGTCCGCTAGAAATTGTTATTTATAGAATTTCTGGATAAACTATACGATCGAACACGAACGTTAAATCACTCAGAAATTGCTCTATAAAACTGTTGCGTCTTACGGATGAGATTCGAAAGGGAGTGAGAAGCAGTGGTGGCTCGTCAAATCAAAAACTAATATTGTACCGTCTTATCAAAAAACACAGGAACAAACTCGTATTTTAAAATGCTATAATAAACTTTCAAAGAAACATAAAATGACAAAAACCAAACAAATATACTTCATACAATATACTTCATAAAAAAAAATCACGACAATAAAACTTAAACAACACGTGTTTAAGTTTTAGAGCGCACTGATGCCAGATTGTCATAAAATTATTCAGTAATTAGAAATAAATTTCATTAGCAGTGGATGGATTATAATGGGAGGGAAAATTAGTATAAAAAGGCATATGGAAGTCTTGACATTGTTAAAAAACAAAATTTTCTCGCAAACACCATTCGATTAGAAATAGTGCAGTGTATTCTTTTGTTCATAAATTTTGTATATTAATTATTACAAATGTTACAAATAGCACTTGCATTCAACGATACAGTATTTGTAACCCTTTTGGTAGGATTATACTTTTTAAATGATTTTAAAAGTTTATTGTTTTTTGCTTTTTGTGGAATAGAATGGACCATAGAAACGTTCAAGTTTAGTGCTGCTTCTGCTACACACTAAACAATGTATTGGACTGTGGTTTTTATTATTACTTTAATTTCATATTTGAATTTTCTAACATCTGTTAAGGTTAGCAATGGACCATTATTGTCTCGTTCTCTTTCAAAATAGCGTATTAAAGGTGCCACTAACTCTTGGAAGCAGCTGTTTGACTGTTTTGCCTTTTCTCAAACGGAAGTCTGACAACTATAACACTTTGGTCGTTCTGAAAATAACAGTTTTTCAATGCAAGGTAAATCTTTAAAGATCAAAAAAACAACCATTAAAGCTAATGTAAGGTTCAAATAATTTCAAACTGTCAACAAATATCAAGTAATACAACACAGCAACTTCGGATCTACTGCCAACTACATAACAACGAATATTAAAGGTAAAATTTAAAATTCAATAAAACATTCGATTATAATTTTTATTTCAATACAATTGAATAGTGGTGTCACTGCACACATTTAATAACTTCATCGGTAACGTACATCGGTGTTTATTTTATACAAAGTAGAGTAAACGCAATAAATGCCCAGATGTTCTATTTTTTTACACAAATCTTAAATACCTGGAAAACATTTTTTTGTTAATTGTTTATATCTTCAATTTATGTTCAAATTTTAGTTTGCTATATTTATCATGATGAAAATCATTTTACTATTTTCAAGTCAAAATTTTACAAAACTCTATTTAAAATAGTTTAATGCAAATACTAAGCAAACCTTTTTGTTATCGTGGCTTCAAGTTAGATGTAAGTCACTATATGAATTAAAAAAAAAAACTTTTACATACAAAAAATAAAGCAAAAACCACAATAAACTTTTAAAACTTTCACTATCTAGCAAAGTGAGTAAACAAAATTAAATCTAGTACTATACTTGACTTTTGTTCAATTCAACTGTCAAGGTCAAAACCTATGTAGAAAATGCCAATATGAATTGCGTCAAGGCATGAATTCGCATGCGTAGAATCGTATCGTCATGACTTTGGCGCGACGTAATACTTTTCAAATATCAACGTCAATTTTATATTTTTTTGATTAAAAAATATAATTTTTTAGTTAAAAAATTTTGATTTTGATTAAAAAATTATACCTTGCAGAGAAGATATTTTCAGAAGTTATAAATTCTAATTGGAACATCCTAAGAACTAATAAACCTATTAGATACCATTTTTAGTTTGGTTCTCCAAAAAAATACAATTATTTTTAAGCCCTTCAGTCGCCACTGTCAATTAAACTCTTAAAGAAGAGATACGCACCTCCCCTCCTCCCCACTACCCACTCACAAGATGGTTTCATTTGTTTTAGCGCGCAAGGCTACCCCCTAGACCCTTCGCATCCGCCAATTTTCAGTCTACTTCGGCAAACACGCGTCTACAGACAAACAAACGCGAGCGTTGCAACAAGTGGGGCAGGGGGTGACGTCGAAAATCCAATTAAAAGAAACCCCACGTGCGTTGTAGCGGTCATCGATTTTTCGCCAAAACAACTTTTAACATGACGGAAAAGTTATACGAATATCAGGGGTGTCTGGGGAGATTACACACGGTGAGGGATGAGGCGAGGGAGAGGTACTTCTCTTGGAAGGAGGGCAACCCCCAGGGTGTCGCCGGGTGGATCAAGAAGAAGCTGGGGGTGCTGAGAGGGAAGATGGGACAGTCAAGGATTTTTCGCATATTTACAGGTGAGCAAACTAATTCGAATATTTACTCATATAAATGAACAAGCATTAATATAAATAATACTCGTATTGAAATTAAAATAGAAAAGTAAAATTTCAAGTAACTAATATATGAAGAACTAGTTTTATTTTTACCTCACCTAGGTATATGTTCTCGAATATTGCCGCAAACTTACCGAACACTCTGCATAAATACAGAGTGTTCGGGAGAGTTTCGCCCAATACACTGTTATATTCATAAAATTGTATTGGGCGACAGAAAAGATCAATTTTAAATATGTTGTTAAGAACATATAGCTCACTTAAGATACTTTAAAAGAGGTAGTAGAAAAATCATTTGAAGAATGTTTTTTCAAGATTGTACATGAATTGCTTTTAAAAATGCTGTGTTAAAGTGTTATTTATGAATAAAATAATTGTAACAGCAAAAAGAATTAAACAAATTAATGGCCAATAAATAAAAGTAAAAAAAAGTTACAGGAAATCTGCAAACAAACAATGTGAAATATAAAATTTTAGGTATTTTTTTATTTAGTTTGAAATGATGTACATTTTTAACATAATTAGAGCTCTTTATAATGAACCATTATTAACAATGTTAATGAAATGATAATAAAATATTGCCAACAAAACTAAATAATGGAACTAATTTTTAATGAAGAACAGAGGCGTGTTTCACTTGAAATTTAATTTAAAAATGGCAGTAGAATCAACGGAAACAATGGGCTTCAAGGAAGTGTTTCCAGGCCCAGTTATGGATTTCGACCATTTTAGCCGGTCAGTGAAAGGTTTCCTAAATTTGTAACGGCAAACTGGAAGCGTCAATCGGAAACAACGGACTGACAGACTCAGAGAAGGACAGAAGAAAATGGTGAAATGGTTAGGCCAATGGTTAGTGATAACTGACAATCCAAGAACATCAATTAGCCATCTGACCCAACAAGTGAATCTGCCCTTTACAAGGTGTCAACGAATTTTGAAAAATGATTTGGAACTCCATCCATGGCGTCTGAAATCCACACATGAAATTATTCCAGAGGACGAACCTCTAAAAGCATAATTCTACCTATGGTTTATTAACCATTTTAACAATAACGATGTTGTCTTTGAACAAGTTTCATTTACTGAGGCTTGGTTCAATCGTTCGGGCTGTATTAACTGTCAAAATGTGAGACTTTGGAGTGCAGACAACCCTCACTTTTAAATTGAACACACAAAAAATGGAGTGTGGGTAGCTGTGAGCAAAAGGAGGATTGTTGGACCTATTTTTTAACGGCACATTGAATGCAGAGAGGTAATGTTTAGAAGTGATATGAGTCTCAAATTTTATTATTACACTAAACATGAAATACAAGATGGAGGGCAACATCAGGCCAACTGGTTCTCAATTTTCAAGCCATTATCTTCTTGACGAAAAACAAATCTATCTACAAATTCACTGAGTACATTGTGAATGAGTTCTTCCATGATTTATCCAGCATATTCTATTTTTTAATCCTCTAAATTTTGTGGTCTGGTGATACACTTTTACCCACAAATATCCCCAAAGAAAATAATCCAGTGGCGTAAGATCTGGAAATCTGGAGGGCCGCTCTATTGACTCCATTTTACAAAAATTCTTTTTAAGATTTAAGAACGATTTTTAAAATATCTTCAAGAGTGTCTGTCAATCATTTTTTTCAAACATTATTTTACGCCTCCTACTTTAAAAATATTGCAACCAGTTCTATATCACATCTTTTATTAAAAGTTTTAATTTCGACTACTCTAAAAACTATGTTGCAGGCACAAGACAATGAGGGAACTGGTCAGGATTTCCGCGGCTGTGATGGGCATAGAATTTTCCTATGCAGCCGAAACGGCGTTCGTATCACCAACTTTATTGAAAATAGGCGTTGAACATAAACACATGACTTTGGTATGGGCACTATCTCCGCTTATTGGATTTTTTCTGACTCCTATACTGGGATCCCTAAGCGATAGGTGTCACTTTCGAATCGGAAGGAGAAGACCGTTTATTTTGATTATGTCCATTGGGGTACTTTTAGGTAAGCAATTCACTCCTCAACACTAAAAGTCTAGTTTATTCATAAAAAAGTGATTACGGTGTTCATCACTTCCTCATTTAATTTTACATATTTTTATAGATTGAATCCTTTAATTTCTCTAACCCAAAAACCATAGAATACAAGAATATGTCATACACTCTTTAGTTAGTGCATCCTAAAAAAAGAAATCGGTGTATTTTTTACAGGTTTGAATATCGTATTCCAGATTTCTTTTATTTGAAACATTTTCTTATTTTATTTTTGGCAATTAATATTATTTAACCAACAAACCAATACATTTTTTATTTCCTTAGGTCTTATACTGGTCCCTAACGGCGAGAGACTAGGCTACGCTTTTGGGGATGAAAAACCTCCAAATGCAACTAACCCCTACGTGGCAGCACACAGGACCACTACATCTTTGCAAAATATTATCACTGAAACGAACAATAATCGGACAATTTTTAATGGTATTCAATCGGAAGACATCTCGCATGTCAACTCCCATCCCTGGGGTGTGTTTTTTACCGTAATAGGCACGGTGCTGCTGGATTTCGACGCTGATGCTTGCCAAAGCCCAGCTAGGGCATATCTTTTGGACGTCACCATTCCAGGTAAGGTCCAAACCCTTTCCAAATGCTTTCTCAGTCAGTTGAAAAAAACATAATCTTCACTGGTCCAGTTCAATTACTTAAACTTAAAAATACTACCATTGGTTAGTCTTTGGTATAAATCGGACCTTTCCATGTAATCCAACAAATTTGAATACCACTAACCTTTTTGACTTATTATTATTATTATTATTATTATTATTATTAACATCCATTATTTAGACCATGCTTATATTGTCTAAGGACATTCAATATCATTATTTTTTGATTACATGATACAGGAATCATTACATTTCCATGAAAGGCATATTTTGGATACCACATACTATTTTGATTATTATTATTATTACTAACTCTTATTCTCTAGAGGACCATGCTCGTGGTTTAAGCACCTTCACCGTCATGGCAGGTCTCGGAGGTTTCTTCGGATATGCTCTTGGTGGCATAAATTGGGACGCGACAGCCATAGGTAACCAATTTTTTTCTTACGTCATCTTCTTCAGGTATCTTTCATCAGCAGCAGGTAATAATGTTCCAACATTTCAGGTATATTGCTTGGCGGTCACGTCAGAGCAGTATTCACGCTCATTACCGTACTTTTCGTGGTGTGCGTTGCATACACGGTAACGAGTTTCAAAGAGATACCCTTGCGGGTGTTGGAGCTTCAGAAAGGAGATTCCCAAAGGAAAGATGAGAGCGATGAAAACACTGCAGTTTATTTGGATGAAATTCAAACATACGGCACACTGGAAGAAGAGGAAGACGAGCCCAAAGTAGGAGAAATAAAGCTTGATATAGTAGGTGCAGATCAAGGAGAAGATGACGAAAAGATGGAAATTCTACGAGAACCGAGGAGGAGCATAGCTGCAGACCCCAACGCTTCGCTGTTGCTCTACCTCCAGAGCATCGTCTACATGCCGCATTCCATCCGGATGCTATGTCTCACGAACTTGTTTTGCTGGATGGCTCATGTTTGTTATTCACTATACTTCACCGACTTCGTGGGAGAAGCAGTCTTTGAGGGCAATCCCACGGTAAGTCACAAGCATACTAAATTAACTGGTAGGATGCTACCAACTGTTTAGTAACCATAACAACTCTTTGTATAAATGTTTAAATAGTGTTTTTAGTTTTTGGAGATGTTATTTAACATCTATTTGTTACAAATAATCCCAGTGTACATTTTTAGGCGGTAGAGGGCAGCACTGCGAGGGAATTGTACGAGTCCGGGGTAAGATTCGGCTGCTGGGGAATGTCCATGTATTCGTTATCTTGTGCGTGCTATTCGATGAAGATAGAACATCTCATCTCCAGATACGGGTAATTATTTGAACCAAAGTATTATTAATCTTGATCACCTAGGAGTAATAGTTCTTATCGGTTTGGATCGGATCAGTTCGGAGTTGCTCCAATCACGATTCTTTTCACAGTCTAATTTACTTTTAGGGCTAAGAAAGTGTATATCGGAGGTCTGCTGATCTACTCCACGGGAATGCTTCTCATGGCCTTATCCAAACACCAAATAGGAGTTATTATCTTCAGTTGGACCGCTGGAGTGATGTATTCCACCCTCTTTACTATGCCATATCTGCTAGTGGCCACCTATCACGCTAAAGGAACGGTAAGGGCCTTACATTTCTCATTTTAGTATGAGTAGACTTTTTAAATAGTTAAAAGGTGTTTTTTTTTGTTTAGTTTGAAATAACAACGGATGGAAAAGCAAAGAGTTCCAGCCAGATACGGGGATTGGGTACAGACGTGGCCCTGGTATCCAGCATGGTCTTTCTGGCTCAGTTCATTCTCTCGATGGTCATGGGCGGCATAGTCAATGCCACCGGGACTACGACAGCTGTGGTGAGCGTTGCCAGTACATTGGCGTTTTTTGGAGCTATATCAGCAACGCAAATCATGTACTTGGATCTCTAAGGAAATTTCGGGACGAACACAATTCTAAGAATGACGATAATTGTTGGAAGCTGAAGATAGTTGTATTTTCCTATGAAATGTTTTCTATATTTGCGCGTCATACAATTATCGTTAATTTAAAAACAACTGAGTCACATAATTATCATTAATTTGCACTTATACTAATGTATGTAATTATTTAAAACTATTACTTGTATATCTAAGTTGTGACTCTATATGAATGGACAATCACTCTGCTGTAACTCAGTTGGTTGACATTGTTGCCAACGTTGATGCTTGGGAAAACAAAATTACGCCTCGATTGTGACATGGCATATTGAGGTTAGTTTTGGCTGTGTTGTCACCACTGTAATGTTTTACTACTTTAATTTGAAGTTTGGATTAACGTGTGATACAGACTTTGTTTCAGTTACTCAAATGTGTCGGAACTCTAAATAATTTGTATTTTCTTTAATGGTATAATCAAACTCTACTGTCTTGGTCATACAAAATAATGTAGCTACGTGTTTTTTATTTGGATCAATGCGAAATCTTTTTTTTTTTTCGGATACAACTTTATGCAATCATTGTGTGGCTTTCATACGAAACGTTCGAATAGAAAATATACGAACGACGGAGGCAAATAAGCACTTCAAATATAATTAAAATTTAATTAGGTACGTTGTAAAATAATAGTGACTTTGAGATAATAGACTGTGCCAAACAATAAACAATTGAGGAAACCACTAATGGAAATTGCAAACAAACCTCAATGTATACAAGTGATATTTAAGATATAAAAGACTTTAAGATATAAAAAAGTAGTATATATAGTCGGCAGCAAAAGTAATCACACACCACCAAGATTTCGAATATAGTGACGAAATAATTTGACATTTGACAATTTCGAACTTCTATTTAGTTTCAAATCGCTATACAAAAACTAGCTATTGTTTATTATACAGTGAGGTCCATAATCAACGGATAAATTCATTATCTACATAATTTACAATTTATGAATAAAATCCTGACACACGTCAATTTTTAATTCTAGAATGACATTTTTTGAGCATAATTTTATACCTCCCCCTCCAACCCCCTTGGAGTGACAGCCACCCCTTTACAATTTTTAAATAGAACGAGGGTGCCTGTGATAGCTCATTTGAAAAGGTTCTTAATTATCTATTCAGCAATATAAGGTTTTTTGAATTTTGTATATTTTTCATCAAAAAAATTAAATTTGATAATTTCAAAATTATTATTATTATTATGTATAATATAATAATATATAAATATCTGTCAAATCTGACGTTTTTAGTTAATTTTGTGTCAACATTCAACTTAAATGTATCGGTTTCCCCGATACGCTGCACAAAAGACCCAACAAAAAGAAAGAAGTAAAAAGGGTTTCTTTTTACATATCAGAAAAAATTATACATTTTAATTTCTTTATTTGCTACATCTGTGAAAACTTATTATTCTATTATGTTATTTATCGCTGATCGTCAAGTTGATCAATATTTTAACAATGAGTCTTTCGGATACCCAAAGAATTGAAATTTTGATATTATTAGGATGTGGTGACACAACAAGAACGCAGAAGCAGGTATGCGAAATATTCAATACTACGTATCCTGACCGCCGCATTTCCCATTCTACGGTTAGTGGAATAGAAAACAAATTTCGTGAATTTGGAAATGTCACAGATATTCCTAAATCTGCTAAGAAACGTATTTTAGACGATGAACAGAAATTGGATATATTCTTAGATATTCAAGATAATCCACATAAACCTACAAGACAAGTTGCCGCCGATAATGATGTTAGTAAAACGTCCATATTGCGTCTTCTAAAAAAACGAAAAATACCGCCCATATAAACTTCATTTGGTTCAAGAACTTAACGACGATGACCCTGATCGCCGATTGGAATTTTGAGAAATCATTCTTTTTTTCTGATGAAGCAACATTCGTCTTAAATGGAACAGTCAACAAACATAACTGGAAATACTGGAGTACAGAAAATACACATTGGATGATGGAGGCCAATACTCAATATCCTGAGAAGGTGAACGTATGGGCTGGAATTGTAAATTCTCAAATTATCAGACTATATTTCTTTGATGGCACATTAACTGGCTCGCGTTACTTGGATTTCTTGCAAAATTTCTTAGTTCTAGAGTTAAGAATGATTATGAATTACACAGACCATAGCCTTAAGAATGCTTATGTGTTCAATCAATATACAGTGAGGCCCATAAGTAACGGATAAATTCATTATCTACGTAATTTACAATTTATGAGTAAGATCCTGAAACACATCATCTTTTCCCAAATGACGACAACCCCAATTAAATTGATACAAATATTTGGTTTCAGCAGGACGGAGCTACACCACATTTTGCATTGGAAGTAAGAGCCTATCTGAGTTTTTCCCAATAGATGGATCGGTAGACGCGGTGAAATTGAGTGGCCTGCTCGTTCTCCCGATTTGACCCAGCTTGACTATTTTTTATGGGGTAACTTAAAATCGAAAGTCTACTTCATCAGACCAAATAACGTAGAAGATTTAAAAGACAGAATAAGGCAAGAAATTAATCAAATCACCCCGGAAACAATACAAAATGTTTAAGAAGAATTTTAGCAACGCTCCATTATTGTCAAGAAGCAACGGGCGCCCAGTTTGAACATTTGATTTAAACTGTTCTCCTGTTCTGTTCCATGTTCTTTTCTTTACTTGTAACATTAAAAATTAATTTTTTTTCCATAACAAAATTATAGAAATTTAAAAAATCTTATGTTCCTGGATGGAGAATTAAAAACCCTTTCAAATGAGCTATCACACTCACCCTCGTTCCATTTAAAAATTTTAAAAGGGTAGCTGTCACTCCAAAGGGGTTGGAGGGGAGGTATAAAATTATGCTCAAAAAATGTCATTCTAGAATTAAAGATTGATGGGTTTCAGGATCTTACTCATAAATTGTAAATTACGTAGATAATGAATTTATCCGTTACTTATGGACCTCACTGTATATTGATTGAACACATAAGCATTCTTAAGGCTATGGTCTGTGTAATGAAATGTTTCAGGACCAATCTCAAGTTTGTTTCTGGCGAAGCCGCCATATTGGTATCACTTTGTTCACCACTTTGTACACCATTTTTCATGCATGTTTTTAGGGTTCAAGTTTAGAAATTTTTCATGTCTATGAAACATTGTACCAAAATAGCTCAGTTAATCAGACAGATACTCTGAAGATTTCTGTTTAATATAAGTCCAAGAACATTATTAATAACAAGAAAATTATTTAATATTTTCGGAGTTTTTTGAAAACATCGCAATTTTACTTTTGTGCGATATCTTTTCACACAATTGACATAGCACCTTCAACTTGGGCTTATTAGACGCAGAACTTCACAAGCTATAACTTTATCAGAAGCAATATCAGTACTGTAGTACAAAAATTACACTGGTCAACAAAAAAAAATCGCAAAATTTACGGGGACACAAGTAAGTCTGGCGGGGAGTTTTTCGGTCGCTAAAACCGATTTTGGAGTCCATTTTTTCCCATCAGACACTTACGCCTCTATTAAGACACCATATTGAACTAGTTTCTTCGATTTTCTTATTCTCGATTCCAGATTTGTGATCACCATCCTGTAAAACCCCCCAGGCTAAAATTATAGTTCCCATTTTCGGCCAAATTATAGTTCTAAATTATGATACGTCATTTTTTATTTTCAAATTTGACTTTGGATTCATGATCAGCATTCTCGACAATCGGATTCGACTTATTCTCTTTAACGAACAGCAAATTTGGGTAATATTTAAAATGAAATTTTCGGCTAAAATTATAGTTCAAAATGTGTGAAGCTAATATGAGAAATTTTATGTTTAATAATAAAATCGGTTTTACCGTGACAAAAAACGGTGGGTGTGAGAAATTCTTCCTTACGATTCTTTGTTTTTACCTGTGTTATAATTTTGGGACCATTTTTACCCAAAAAAATGCAATTTACAGGTCTGACGGGACAAAACAGACCTATCTTGTCCCAGTAATTTTTTTTTGTTGGCCAGTGTATATCAGAATTTAGGCAACCTTGAAAAAATGGGTGCATGTATACTTTTACTGCTGACTGTATGTAGGTAGGATACATGTATGTACTTATTATCAAACTGTGTATTAAATAAATGTCCGTATATGCAAGAAATAAAGTTTTTTTTTTCAATTAAAATACGTAACCTTGTCTGCTGCAACAAAATTAGAACTAATAATTTCTTCAAATATAAATTTAAAATTTTTCCTAAACATTCCTCGAACAAATTCGTTAGATAACACGTACAATATACGTTTGCTGAGATATTTTTAATTAAAATCTGTTTAGTATTTTTTGGTATATAGTTTACTACCATAACAACGTCAAAATGCGAAAAACTAACATATGGATCTATAATGTGACGTTGAACAGGCCTTGTATACGAATTTCATAAACAAAACGTTTTTCACTGAAAAACCTATTAGTATACAAGGAGATCAGTTTTCATAATCTTATTTTTGTTGCAGTTAAACAATTCCAAAGGTCAGATTATTATAAAAAAATTGTATTTGTGGGAGAATAGGTGTTTGGTAAAATAAATGTATTGTCAGAATTATGCGTAAATATGTATAAGAATATAGGTATAAGAATTTTGATACTAATCAAAGAACAGTATAAAAAAGAGGACAAATACACCGCTAAGGAATGGCGTGCCCAAAAAAGTTGGCACACAAAATATATATACTCATTTCAGTAATCACTAGGATTGGCCGATCGTGCCGCAACTCAGTAGCGCGCGGAGGGCGAGTCAATGACTTCAGTCGTTTCGCCCGATCGTCTGGCAAACTCTAACATTATTATTAGCATGTTCGAGGTATTTATGTCGGCGGCGTCGGTATTACACATTAATAATAAAATATCACGCGTGCAAACGCCTAAAAAACTACCATTTGCTGACAAAGTGAATAAATTCATCTATGATTTCGAAGATTTATTTTATGACGGCGCGATCGTAATGCGTAGACTCTGTAAGGAAAAACTGTTGTGTAATATAAAACTAAAAAAGAGGGCATGCCCTTAAGGATTCAATTTATGTTCAACTTATGCTTAATGCTAAGTGCCTGTGACGTAGGTACCCCTGAATGTACTCGACAAATAATAATTTCGTGAGTTCTGGAACAAATACGTTCCAGAGATGGTTATACCTACGTTCCAGAGACCAATAACTTACTAAATTAGATTAAAAGTACATTAAAAAATACACGGCTGTTATGTATTGACGAGACATTTCCAGCAAATAAAAGCTGTTATTTTACAATTCAATCCTGCCTGAGCTGCAGCTATTAAGAAGAGCCAGGCCAAATTTCAAGATGTGTCCGTTGAAACAGCTTGAAAAACTATTCATAATAACTATAAAGGTTTGTATGAGGCCATGCAAAAATTACAGAACAGTGCGTTGTCGTCAGCGGAGTCACTGCAAATAGTAAACGAAGTAAATTTGCTGCTACAAGCTATAGGTGACGCAATAAATGAGCCAGTTAATGATAAGTTCGAAAGTTTATTAAACAAGGACGCCGGTTTTACCAAATTAAGACAAATTTGTGATGGCACATCTACATATTTGTTAAGTGAGTGCAGAGTATTTCAATTATTCCAAGTATTTTGTATTCTAAGTATTATTTCAAGTATTCTAAGTATTGTGTGCAGCTTTTTATTTTGATTATGAACTACCATATTACATAATTTTTTTATTGATATACCATTGAGTTTGTTTCCAAGTTCCTTTTCTTAGCTTAACTTCATGAATTTTAGTGTAAAAGATAATATTATGTAAAATAATTTGGAGAAAAACGACCATTTCCCAAAAAAGTTGTATGAAAACTCACATTATCCAAATTTGAATTCACTTTCTTGGAGTCAAATATTGTTGTGCTGTCATTTCACCAATTGAGAAGCAAATGTACAGTTCTAATACAAACTTCAGAGCGTCAAGTCACTTGAAAAGTGAGAAATCAGTTATTCCTTCTTCCTGAACAATTTTAAAGAGTGGATAATGTGAGTTTTGCATCTATACCCCTCAATTAATGAGAGTTTTTTTAATTTTTTTTTATTCGAATAGAATTCCAATTCGGTATTGTCTCCTTCAAAATAACTTCCTTGGGAAGCCACACAGCGCTGAAGACGGTTCTTCCATTCCTCATAGTAGTGTTGGAATTCATATACTGGAATAGCCTTCAGCTGGTCGGTTACAACAGTTTGAATGTTTGAATGTAGTCCCAGAATGACGTCTCTTGAGGTGATTTTTCAATCTCGGGAAAAGAAAAAAGTCACAAGGACTCAAGTCAGGCGAATAAGGAGGCTGAGGAGCCACAGGAATGTTTTTACTGGCTAAAAACTCGTTTACTGAAATGGCTGTGTGACAAGGCGCATTGTCGTGATGCAACATCCAGTTGTTCTTGATGTTTGATCTCACACGCATGACCCTTTTTCGAAGTTTTTTCAAGAACCTCTCTGTAAAAGTGTTGATTTACTGTTTGGCCTGGAGGCACAAACTCCTTGTGGACAATTCTCTGGCTATCAAAAAAGCCAGCGTCTCCTGGTTTCATCTTCAATCGACTCTCTTCTTTCTGAGAATGCCTTAAACCACCGAATCTGGGCTCTTGAAAAAACACTATCTCCGTAGGCGTGTTGAAGTTTTGCAAAAGTATCCGTTGCACCAGTGGCGGCTCATGACTTTTTTTGGGGGGGAGGCAAACAGGTTTGATAAACATTTTTGTTTCATAAATTTTTGTAATGGTAAATAATAAAATAGATTAAGTACATTTGTCTAACATAATAATAACTAATGAACAATCTAACATAATAAAAACATAATAAATAATGTGCCTAATATACCTATTTTATTGGTTCAGCAAAACCATCGGGAAGGTGTAGAGTTTCCATCAAATTATTTTACAATTAAAATATCCAGTGAACGGGCTGAATTGATCACATTCATATTTTGTTTTCCTAAAAGATGTAATTTACAAGCACAACTAATATGTTCCTGACTTTTTGAATGTGTCAATTGAACAAGATACATTTTTAAGATTATCAAATCCAGACTTTGTCCAAGCACTTTCTCCACGATTTGAAAATAACACACAGGACCAACACAATTTAACCAGTAAGCCATTTGCATTTATCATACCACGTACTAACAAAACTACGAGCCGGCTTACCCTGATTAATTAAAGTTTTGGTTAGATCTGGCAGTGGTATTCTTAAATCTTTAAAAAATAATTTAAAAAATAAAGCACTCAAAAAAACTCGGCAAGAATAACGGCCCTTTCCAACGAAAATTTTCAAAACAGGGAACAATAAAAGATAAATATTAAATTTTATATGTTAGGTTGTTAGGTTTATGAAATCAAATAACTCAATTTCTGCGCTGTCACGTGTGAAAGGTGAGAGGTGGGCGTGTTTGCCTCCACTATGCAGTTTTTTAAATGACCTTTAAAGCCACTGAAGTTAAGCGTTATATTTCTTAACAGACACAGGTGGTTGAGAAGCGCGATGCTCGCTATATGTGAAAACATTGGCATCGGAGGCTTGCCACCACGGCGATAGACTAGGCGCTGGATCGTTTATGAGGGCTAATATGTTGCAAATAATAGTGCAGGAACTTCTTTGACATATTTATATTTAATACTTTTTTTTTAACATATTATATATAATATATTTAGAAATTCATTTTTTATGAATTTAAAAGTGAAAAGTAAGCATTATAGGTAGGTAGGTTTATAAAAAACAAAAAACTTCTTTGGAATTTTCACAGGGGAGGCATTGCCTCCCCTGACGAGCCGCCACTGCGTTGCACTGTGTCCAAGTTTGAAGCAAAACCTATAGCATACCGTTGCGCAAAATTAATGTCACTCATTTTTAAAACGCACTAGAAAAACCGGTTTATGAAAATAGTCACAAAGACAAACAAATGATTCTAACAAGTTCAAACTTGTACTGAATGTGCACTACATGTTAACCTATCGCCCTTCTAAGTCCCGTCTCAGCAATGTTGCTAGATCGGGCGCTACGTTGCCAGTCTTCTTACTTAATTACACACTTTCTTTTACTTTTACAAAGAATTAAATAAAACAGAACTGAGTCATTCAATATAAAATCGTCTGAAAATAAGAAAAATCGTTGCTGACCCATTTTAGATTTTCTTTCCCCTTCAAAATGCCGCCTCAAGCGGGTAGATATTTAGGTAGGATAGGTAGATAAAAAAGGAAAAATTTTAAAGGTAAATTTGATATAGCATAAAAATGACGATTTTTAAAAGTTTTAATTCGAGTAGGTGGAAACGAGCATTTGTAAAAATTAAATTTGCATAAATTTTGTTCTTAGGGACCCTAAAGAAGAGTCCCTCAAAGTTACAGCAAAATCTAAAATGGGTCGGCTTTCGACGATCGACGATTTCGTATGGAATGACCCAACTGTAAATTGACAGTTAAACAAAACTGAAGAATTATTAAACAAAAAAAAATAAATCCAACAAGTTTTACGCAAAAAAAGATCATAAGAAACAAATACATATATACATATGTATATCCCATAAAAATTTGTTTATTTAACATACATGTACAGCGTATTATTCAGTAGCACATTCTTTCCTTATCTCTCTGTATACTGCCAGCTGCTGTCAATGCAAGGCTATTCTAGCTGAATTCTCGTTTGTTTTTGTTTGGCCGTATATTGTCTAAACAATCACTATCGCCACATAAAAATAATTTTTTATCGAAAACTATTTACTACCATTGTTGAACTTCTCTTTGATATACTAATTTGCGATTATATACGTTCAACCGTTGATTGCGATTATATATTGCATTGATAAATTGAGCAATATTTGGAAGTGTATGTAGAACTAATCCGAATAAAAAGTATAATCAGTTATCGCTTATTGGATTAAAAAGCGAAAGGTCATGCAAATAGCACATATGGAGATAGAGATGTTTGTACAATACACATGAAATGGTTACACGAGTAATATTAGGGCTATAAAAGTAGTTTTCCAGACTGAACTAAATATTATGTAATTATGCAACACTTTCGAAAACATATTTGCCAAACGTTTTAGAATGGAGATTGAAAAATAAATGTTTCAGCAGAAAAAAAGTTATTAAAATATATTTCATTGTTATAATATTTCGATAGTCTGTCTGTCTGTATGTGTGTCTGTCAACTTATTTTTTTTGTGTACACGATAACTCGAGATGTTAAATTTGATATACAGTTTGTGAAATTCTGCGTCTAAATAAGTCCAAGTTGAAGGTGATATGTCGATTGTGTGAAAAGATATCGGTAAAAAGTAAAATTACGATGTTTTTCAAAAAATCGTAAAGAACTCCATGTCAAAGTTCTTGGACTCATAGTAAAGACAAATCTTCAGAGCATATATCTGACTAACTGAGCCATTTTGAAACAAATTTTTCCTCGACATGAAAAATTTCTAAAATTAAATAAAAAATACCACAAAAACTCAATACATTGTACCTGTACGCCACACATAGCTATAAAAACATTTATGTACTGATATCCCTCTACAATTTGCTGTTTTATTAAAATTTCATAAACAATTATTTTCACGAAAACTATAATAAGGACGATAAAGTTTTGAATTTTTATGATGTTTTTTGTTCAACTTCAGAAATTTTTTCATGTCTAGAATTTTTTTTCCAGAATATCTCAATTACTCAGATAGATACTCTGATGATTTCCTATTAATATGAGTCCAAGAACTTTAAAAATGATTTACTTAATATTTCGGAGTTATTTACAGTTTTTTAAAAACAGTTTTTAGAAAACAGTTAGAGGTCAAAAAGGGGTTAAGAGTTCAAATCCTAAATTTGGTGAGTATATATGTACATACATATGCATGTAGATTATAACAGGTCGCATTTCAAAGTAGCTAGACTTTCAACTCAAAATAACCTAAATAAACTAGACAAAAATTACGTCAATACAATTTTGAACAGAAAGCTTAGGATGTACGTATGTACATACATATAACACTAATAATAAAGCTCTGAAATTCTAAATATACTCTAATAAATATTGTTAGTTGAATGTTCCAAAATGTCTCTACAGTTTTATCAACTTTAATTTGGAAATATATTAGATTTGGACAGTTTGCTTCAGTTTGGACAGTATTTCCCAATTATTATTTCGACCTATAGGATCTGCCAAAAAATCATTAACCCGCCAAAATATTCAGCACCACTGGATTCTATCTAAACCATCTATTCAACGAAGAATTTGACCTAGACCCAAACATAAAGGTCATTTCCAAGGTTAACTCTTACATTTCAAGCGGAATGACCTATTTTTGGCACTAACGATCCAATTTCACATTAGAAATATCGAACCAATCCCATTCAATGATCATAAATTGGCACACTAGATCTGTGAAGTTTAACTAACTACCCATTTTTTATCACTTAACAAGGCATTTTTAAATTTTAATCACCTGACCTGCTATAATTTGCTGACATGCTATATTTTTTGTAACCTAGTAAGTATATCTCTAATGTTCAAGGTCTGGGTTGTTACAACTTCGATAGGAAGTAATTTATTGTTTTCTGTAATCCAGAAGTACACGCCGTAGCTTTACGATAAGACTATACTGTGAGATGAAATATAATTTTCCTCAAAGTTCTGTGTGGAAATTAAATGACTATGTGTGGAAATTCGGTTTGAAAATCCTGAGAGGCGACCGGTGTTGAATAAATTCATCGGCCATCAGCCCTTCTACCATTTCTAAAGTAACTTTCGATCACACCACCATATTTAATTTCTTAATACAAACTTTTTTTATCTTACGATAGTTGCGTAACCAAATAACTTACTGACCATCATCGAAAACGTAGACCTCTTCCAAGGGGGCGCAACACTCGGAACTGACCCAAACCGCACCCCTAGTTATGACGAAACTAGGAGAGTTCTTTAACACCATCACTGCGACCGTCTGTCACTACCGATCTAGGTGTTCTAGAAAAAAATAACTGCAGCACCAAGAGTCTAGACCACCCTGATAGGAGGACAGACAGTCAGAGACTAGACTGACCGAGAAAGTGGAGAAATTTAGTGGAATGTTATTTGTAAAACGGCCAGATAAGAATTCGCAGATAACTTGTTGGAAGCGCAGACCGACTGTGATGCCAAAGCCGAAGAGGGGGCATCAGCTGGACATTGTTTCACATGAAACAATGTTGATATGAATTATTGTGAATTATGTGTCAGTTATAAAAGCGTTGAAAGTAGAGATGTGTACAATAATTCTATCAGGAATTTCTTGACTACAAGCACTAGACTGCTAACATAAATGTAATTCATGCAACCGTGAAATGATTTTGTTGGATGGATCAAAACGGACCCAAGAAATATTTGCTGAAAAGTCAGTTATAATTGGACAGACTGCTTTGACTGTCCAATAAAGTTTTTGGACTACAATTCTCAAGAAATATCGTTATTACAGAACACCTGATTAGTAGGTAATTGGTGATACCTGAATATTGCATACAAGGTGTTTGCGGACTTCATGAACAAAATTTACTTTAAGGCGCTCTCAGTCTTGAAGCTCTAGATCCTGACCTACGCTATTACAAATTTTCGTGTCTCACTGAAGATTTGTGGGGCGCTGAACCGACTGAAGACGAACGAAAGCAGTTCACAGTTAACGGCAACCAAGTTCTAAGGTCGGTACTTTTACTCCCGGATAACCGGGAATTAACTAACCAGACGATAAGACTGTGAAAATACGTATGTACATACATTACACGTTATACTGGAACCCTTTCACAGTCTTAGCGTCTGGTTAGTTAATCCCGCCTTAACCGGGAGTAAAAGTACCAGCCCCTAGTATCTTAATGTTCCTTTATTATAAATCTGACAATATGCTTCCAATATACTTTTGATCAACAGTTCTAATGCAAGATAGAGACGATAGAAATATATTCCTGAAAATAAAACATATCTATCTACATAAATATGTTGGTAATACATAGATGGATAATTTAAAGTGCCGACTGTGTGGTTTTGTAAAACGTTTCATTTTTTTTGTTTGTGATGATAAGATCTAACTTTCCTGGAGTTTGTTTTGTACCTTTTTGTTTATTTATATTGCAAATTTCAAGTTTATTAGCTGAGGTTGGGTATTACATAAGGATGCCAATAACTATTTTAGTGACTAATACTCATAAGTGTTGAAAATATTTTCGTTAGACCTTTAATACGATTACTAATAACAACATTCTTCTCAAACAGTAGGTAGGAATACAACTTATTATTACTTGGTTTTGCATGGAAGACTTCCAAATTGTGTTTTCTGGTTGTTTGTCTAAGTTCGATTGTTTTTTATTATTGTACGATCGTTTTTAGCAGTCTTGGTACGTTTTTAACCCAAAAAGTATTGAAAACAAAAATAATTGGCTACTACATACAGTGTGGTCCATATGTACGGATTATATTCATTTGGAATGTGATTATGAACTTGAAAATATCCTGAAAGGTTGCTTTTCAGGATATTAGGTCAATTTTTATTTTGAAATTTCCATCTTTATTTTGACAGCCCACTAAAAATGTCTAGATTCTTTAAATGTTCAAAATGACCACCATCACCATTTCACCTATTAAAAATAATCAAGGCAATTTTTGAATTATCAAACGAGTTTGAATTGGTTTGATTGACTTATTTTGTGTCTTCATCTTCGAAATCGTCTGGTTGATTACCATACACTTTTGATTTTAAATAGGCCCATAAAAAGTAATAGAGGGGAGTCAAATCGGGAGACGGAACATCTTGTTGATATCAAATAGACATGTCTATTTCATTTGAAGAACTAATACGCTTGGCAGAAATGAGTCGCGCCACTGATTCGTACGCATCATGCGAATACACGAAAGTAACTAGTAGCTTTCCGCACGTTTGCTATAATTTGCTATGAAATTATATCACACTATTCAGTATATTACATATGACAAAGGTTGTACACCAGCACCAGCCATCACGGGACTACTGAAATAAATACGAATTGAGGCAGCCCCCATCATATGCTACGCGAGTTGCCTATGTGTTGCGTTGCCGTATGACAACTTTAATAATACACATCAGGAAAAAACTATTTTTTTTCTATCTTCTATTATCTACATGATATCCGTTTCGACTTTTTTCCCAGAAAAATAATTTAACAAAAAACACCTCGACAGAGTTTACAATTTCAAATAAAA
Organism: Aromia moschata; assembly: GCA_029963805.1. Lineage (NCBI taxonomy): Eukaryota > Metazoa > Arthropoda > Insecta > Coleoptera > Cerambycidae > Aromia > Aromia moschata. Next base: position 29,360 of record JAPWTK010000907.1, read on the forward strand.
ATCGACCTCTTTCAGGATATTTTCACACAGGATATATCACACTTCAAATGAATTTATTCCATACGTATTGACCTTATTGTATACAATTTTGCAGCATGAAAATGATACTTCAATAATTAGAATGAGGTACAGAATTTTCTGGAAAAATATTGAGTAAATTTGTTTATAAGAAAGCAAGTAGAAGACCATGATTTTGATAACCTTTGATTAACCAAACTTGGTACCTATATTTTTCAACCAATTTTGTTCAAAAAACATTTTCAAAAAAAGTTTTCTCATAGGATTACAGATTATGAAATTCTGCTTCTAACAAGCTAAAGTTCTAGGTGATATGTCGATCGTGCGAAAAGATATTGCTAAAAATGTAATAAATATTAAATCATTTTCAAAGTTCTTGGGCTCATATTAAACGGAAATGTTGAGAGTGTCTATCTGAGTATCTGAGCTATTTTGAAAAAATATTTAAAAACTTTTTAAACAGAATTAGAAATGTCGTGTCCTAGAAAATATGTTAAAAAATGTTTCAGTTAGTCAGATAGATACTCTGCAGATTTCCCTTAACTGTAAGTTCGAAAACTTTGAAAATGATTTTATAATTTCGGAGTTATTTGGGTTTTTTGAAAACATCGCAATTTTACTTTCTAAACGATGTCTTTTCACACAATCGACATATCACCTTCAACTTGGGCTTATTAGACATAGAATGTCACAAGGTGTAATCATATCAAAAGCAAAAAAAACCTTCAAAGAGCGGGTATATGATTGATGACGTTGATAACTTTCGCTCTGACTGTAAATGCGATGAGGTAAAACTTGTTTAAGGCTTTAAATATAGGACGACAATAAAAGCAACATATGTATGTCTCGCAGTTGGAGACGTACATCAATTCCTTTCGTCCAAAATAGCATGGGAGGTGCTAAATAAAAACCACAACGTACGAGTCTAGAACACTTAGGAATATGTCAGATTACAGCTTACAGGAAGTCGGTTTTGAAACGCTCTTGTAGCAAGAATTTCATAGACAGCTGACTCAACTCTCTATCTACCTAACCATCTAACAAATTGGAAACAACGTTTGAATGCTTACGTAAAAAAACTCACTGACCATCATCCGCAATACGCTCGTCAATGGTAGAACATTCTGAGCTGACCCAAACTGCTCCCTTGGTAATAACGAAACTGTTCGACTTGATCATTTTCGCGCTAGCACAAGACACCTCACCAGAAACTTCTTGCGGTCGAGCGAGCGTGCTGTGAGGCCAGGTAACACGTCCGCACTGATGGGCTGGGTGATGAGTTCGGGGTTCGGTTCTGGCTCTCAGCGGGAGCAGGCGATAACACATACGCACGCTATGGGAATAGAAGGAAGAGTGGGTTCGGGACTGGGACTATGTTTTTCTGTTTGCGAACACGAAAGTGTCGCGGCCGCGTGTGCCGGTGCTGTTTCCAGTTGGCGATATTTTTAGAGCGCATTTTGAGGACGCCCGGGACGGTGGCGTGGGAAAGGGTGAAGGGTGAAGGATTTGTCGCCGTTAATTGTGTTTTTTTGTCACTTGGAAGCCGTAGTTGGGGTATCGATTAACGCGGGATCGCGTGGTCCATGGATGTGTCGTCGGACCGGCGGCAGCGGCGTCTCGTTAAAAGAGGCCAAATAGAAACAAAAATAAAAGGTGGAAAAATGCTACTAATTTCTTTAAATTGAAAAAAAATATTCATCAAGAGGCATACAGCGTCAGTTGTATATGAGGATATATGAGGTGTGTAAATGAAGTAATGAGACTGATTTTTTATTTTATTTGAATAGAATTATAATTCAGTTTTGTCTCCTTCAAAAAAACTTCCTTGGGAAACCCCACAGCGCTAGAGACGGTTCTTCCATTCCTCATAGCAAGTCATATACTGGAATAGAATTTCAGCTGGTCGGTTAGAGCTGTTTGAATGTTTTCTATGGTCCCAAAATGACGTCCCTTGAGGTGATTTTTCAACCTCGGGAAGAGATAAAAGTCACAAGGACTCAAGTCAGACGAATAAGGAGGCTGAGGAGCCACAGAAATGTTTTTACAGGCTAAGAACTCGTTCACTGAAATGGCTGTGTGACAAGGCGCATTCTCGTGATGCAATATCCAGTTGTTCGGGATGTTTGGTCTCACACGCATGACCCTTTTTCATTTTTCAAGAACCTCTCTGTAAAAGTGTTGATATACTGTTTGGCCTGGAGGCACAAACTCTTTGTGGACACTTCCCTGGCTATTAAAAAAGCAAATCAGCATGCATTTGATCTTCGACTTGCTCATTCTTGATTTTTTGGGTCTTGGAGAGCTTGAAGTGTGCCATTCCATGCTTTGGCGCTTGGTTTCCGGGTCATTCTCAATCATCCAAGTCTCATCAGCAGTAATGACACGTTCCAAAAAATGGGGATCATTTTCAATCAATTCCAAAAGGTCAAGACACCTTTCTCCCCTGATATCCTTTTGTTCCTGCGAAAGGTTTTTTGGAACCATTTTTACTAAGATTTTTCTCATCCCTAATTCGTTAGTGAAAATCTGATGAACAGTGGTGTTATTCAAATTTAACTCTTCCCCGATCATTCTTGTCGTCAACCGACGATCTGAACGCACAAGACTATGGGTCTTGTGCGTTCAGATCGTCATCGTTCTATCGACATTTTCATCGGTTCTTTAAGATGAAGGCCTTCCGCTGCGTGGTTCATCTTCAATCGAATCCTTCTGAGAATGCCTTAAACCATCGAAAACCCTGGGCATCTGAAAAAACACTGTCTCCGTAGGCGTGTTGAAGTTTTGCAAAAGTATCCGTTGCAAAAGTATCCGTGTCCAAGTCTGAAGCAAAACCTGATATCATACTGTTGCTCAAAATTATTGTCACTCATTTTTAAACGCACCAGAAAAAAAACGGTTTACAAGAACACACACACAAAGAACAAACAAATGACTCTAACAAGTTCAAACTTCGTCGGCGCTACGTTGCCAGTCTCATTGCTTAATACAAAAAAAAAAAAACGTCGTGAAAGTATGCCGAGGAATTGATCCCGCTTTTCTTGAATTATTACTCTTAGAACTAAAGTCATGAATTTCGATCAATTTTGACTAAGTATGTGGCTTTGTTTAGAGAAACAGGAAGTGTGAATGGACATGAAGGAAGTGGAAGACCTAAAGTTCGCACTGCACAAAAATTTGAAACCCCTATTAGGCGTTTAAGACGACAAGTAAATGTACATATATACGGAAACTGCAATACAGTCCTGAAATGTGACCTGCATATGCATGAATACAGAATAAAAACCTTTTTTTTTATTTTTACTTACTTAAAAAAATACCAGAATACTAAAAATTGTAAATTTTTGTAAAAACAGAAACTGTAAATTAGACCCAACGTCAGTGAAAAACATTGTACACATTATAATAAAAATACGGGCGTATTTGTATTAGAATGGTTGGAAGGTTCAGAAAATAAGTATCAAGTTAAAATTAGAAGGGACGCCACTGGACGCAAATCGTGTCACTACCCAGACAACCAACAAGTGAGTTGAGGTCCCGTCTAGTCTGTAAGTCGCTTAGGTCGTCGAAAAAGGGCACAACTCAATTCCACTTTGCGAAAGCCTAAACTAAATCCAATAACCTGACGTTAAAGGAGTTAAGATATAAGGATTTTATCTTTAAATACGGTTGTACCATTAAATTTATGATGGCATTAAAACAAGAATGAATGTTGCTTAAAAAAAGTGAAATGTAAATAAATCTTTAATGTTAAACAAAAAAATAGGAAGGTTTAGTAGAAGCAGCCAGTAAAAAAAAAACAACAACGAATTTGATCTTTCTTATCTTTAAATTATTGTTTTTTTTTTAATTATATATTAAAATAGAAACAGGGTGGTTAGAAAAAAATAAATTTCAAAGGTTAAACGAATTATTTAAAGTAAAAAGGTTTTATTTTCGACATATCTAAAAACTTAAATTCGGTGTACAATGTATGTATTTATTTTGAATCCACCAAATCTATAAGTCCCACTCCAAGGGTTTTTTACCTGTTACCCATAAACTTTTCTTTGAACGTATAAATACCTACCTAACTTAACAGGTACCTTTTTTCAATCTTTTGTAGTATGAAAAATGGGCAAACCTTTTTAACATCATTCTTTGTAATGTTGTTTTCTACAGTGGCGGCTCGTGACTTTTTTTTTTGGGAGGCAAACTAATTTTATAAAAAAAATTTATAATGGTAAACATTGTTAGTAATATACCGTATAGCTAGGAGAAGGACCTCTACTTGGTCAATAAAATATATTAAGTACATTTGTCTAAAATAATACATTTTATTATAATATACATATATTAAAATATAGGTACCTAATATATTTTATTGGTTCAGCAAAACTATCGGGTAGGTGTAGTTTCCTCCAAATTATTTTACTATTAAAAGGTCAATTTCGATTTGACGGGCTGAATTTATCCCTTGATTGATGTTAAAGCATCACTTAGCCATTTGCATTTATCATACTACGTATTAACAAAATTAATACGTAGTATGTGTTAATACGTTATACGTACTGTGAGCTTATTTATATCTAGCCGTGGGACTCTTAAATATGTGACAAATAATTTATCCTCATAAGACTTTATAAGATACTCAACAATATCATTGCAGGTTCGAATATTTATTTGAGTGTCATTACTTGTATTATTATTATTATGAAACATACCGCGGCGATAGCTCAGTGGGTAAAGCGCCAGGTGAGAAGATGGCGATTATTCCGAGAGCTATTATCCGCGCGGGTTCGAATCCCGCCTGTGGCAATTGGCACCTGTCACAGGGTTTGATTGTGTGTCCTACGTCTTTTCCATGTGTATTGTCCTTCTGCACAGTTGTAATAACTCTTAGAGGTAGAATGTCAATTTCTGTGGTGTGATTTATTTATTTATTTAAACTGCTTCACTCGCCAGTTACCTCCAATATAATTTTGTATATTTCATTAAATAAAACGTTCAAATAGTGACTTACGTAAGTAATGTGGTACACAATAATTATTATTACCCTCCTATACCACTCACAGCACTGAAAAAAAACCCGGCAAGAATAACGGCACTTTCCAACGAAATTTCCAAAACACCGAACAATAAAAGATGAATATTAAACTTTGTAGGTTCATGATATCAAATAACTCGCTTTCTGCGCTGTCACGTGCGAGAGGTGGGAGGTGGGCGTGTTTGCCTCCGCTACGTAGTTTTTTTAATGACCTTTAATGCCACTGAAGTTAAGGGTTAAATTTGTTAACAGACGCAGGTGGTTGTGAAGCGCGAAGCCCGCTATTCCGTATAAGTACATATGTGAAAACATTAACATTGGAGGCTTGCCACCACGGTGATAGACTAGGCGCTGGGTCGTTTATGAGCGCTAATATATTACAAATAATAGTACAGCAACCCCTTTGACATAATATGTATGTTTATTAATATTTTATTTTTAGAAATTAATTTTTCACCCATATATGAATTTTAAAATAAAAGATTAGTATTAAAGGTAGGTTTACATATATAAAAAAAAATGTAATTTTCACAGGGGGGTGCCTCCTCTGCCTCCCCTGACGAGCCGCCACTGGTTTTCTATATTACACAGTTTGAACAGTTTAATCTTTCTACTTGAAAACCTTCACGTCTTTTATATTCGCGTCTTCGGAGTTCTAAGCGACATGATTTGACCCTTAAGACCTTAACCCCTCTTTCAAGAAAACAACATGATAGGCGACGCACAGTGTGGCAAAATGCTAACCTAGGAGTGCAAAAGTGGAAAAACGAATATAGGTATAAATAAGTTTTTTTATAGATCTTTGTTAGTATTTGCCAATATAAATGTCCAAAGGAACTGAAACCTACATTTTTACTTTTGAAATTGATTATTTTCGTTTCATAACGTCAAAATATGGCATGATTTTTTCGCTTCCTATCTAACGTCTAATAGCTTAATATGAGCTTCCATTTGTGATAACTGTATACACATTACATACAAACATATAATATTCAAAATATATATTTTTCTGAAATTTTAAAATATTTATTTCAAGAAGGTTTGTGTAAATCAATTTTCTATGTTTTTTTTTTTATGAAATACGAAATTCGCATGTATTCACGTTAATTTTTACAGAAATATTAAGAATGAGGTGTACATTTTTTTGTTTTTACCAAATATGAGTGCAGCCAAATGCAGCTGAAAAAGTTCATTAATTTTCTCTGGAACAGTTCGCTGCAGAGAATAATTGCGATACACTAAGAATGGCGGCGAAAATTTGTTTCACAATTTACTATCCATTAATTTCCACAATTATGAGTACTAAAAAAAGTTTCGGGAACAGAACAATATCGAAATTCGAAGATGATGAAGTTGAAGAAGAAATGAAAACTTCAGTTCAGCTCAGTTCAGAACAGTCTACGTAAGATTCAGAAAATTAAAGTTGAAAATCAGCGACTTCAAATTGACAATTTTTTGGGAGCAAATCGCGTTTTTTCATATTTTTACATATATATCTTGTAATTTAATTATATTTCTTTTGAACAGAGTTAAATATAAAAATAATGTAAATAAATGTTAATATAAAAAAAAATCTAAAGAAGATACAAATTTTGTATAAATTATATTATTAACTCCATTTTTTCCTAACTGAAAGTATCTCAATAATTTTAAACAACTTTAATGCCCTTCTTTATACTTATTTAATACATATACAACTCATTTAATACAAAATTATCTATCATTATGAACGGACATAATTTTGCACTCCTAAATATCCAGTTTGCCCCCACTGTGCGACGTGGCGATAATTGTGAAGTTTTCTTAACAAAACCTTGCTTAATAATTGTTTTCCTGTTTTTATTTTGCTATGCCCTTTTATAACTGTTAAAATTATATCCACTAACTATTATTTTTTATAAACCCATCATTATCGGTAATGTTGGGAGTGGTACAACTACACTGATCATCATACGTGTGGTAATCTCAGCTGTTGTACGTACTTATCCAAATCCAAATTCGAATCCAAAATAAAAAATGTTTTTTCCCCAGCGTAATTTATCCACCCTGTACGAATAATTGCATGCGCTGCACATTCACGTTATCAGCAATGTATCGAATCGCAACATTCTCCAAATACTTATAGAAAAATAATTGTGCTATAAAATATAGACAGTCACTCACTCGTATCGCAAAAGAAAAGAAATCTATTTAAAATATTGCAATTATACTTTTTTTTTCTTTTTAATGGTAAAGCCCTCGCATTAGTAAATCGGTCACGGACGAAGTAGAGCGCTAATTTCAATGCTGATACCCGGCCAAAGAACGAACAGCTCGAAAAGGCTACACGAAATTAATTTTCTGCTGAAAAAATGGCAGAAAATGAAAAATGCCTTCTGCATCGAACGCGCTTTTTGTAACGCCCCACAGTGGAACGACACACCGGAATTTAAGGAAACTGGACCAGGGTGGGCAAAAAAAACAACTTTATGGAATTAAAATAAAAAATCGTCAGCAAATTTAATCTCGGTGTTCACGAAAATAAATGCTATGTACATTTACTTGACATACAGGGTGTTTTAAATAATTTTTTGCGGAATGAAGATCGTTTGTTGTTATGAAACAAGCCCTAGACAGAGGATTTCTTAGAATAAAATAAATATGAGTGTCAAAACTGTATGGCATTGTCCTAAACAAATTTTATTTAAAATATCCTTTCACATGGCAAAACCTTATGGACTTTTTTCATGATACACAAAATTCTTTTATTTTTTGTATTTAATTATACAACCATTTTCACCACAAAAATAAGCAAAATATAAATATAAACGATTTTTCCATTTCACGTTTTCTTTTCATTTTTAAAAAATAATGGTACTATAACTGCGTATGGCTATTTATGGTTAACATTGCAAGTTTTTTATTATTGTTCTACAAACAATTGTAAAAAAAATCCGTTCGTATATTTGGGGGAACCTTGTGTAATGGTATTCAAAGAAACACTTGTTTCTTGTACTCAAATACGAGGTGTGTACATTAAGTAATGAGACTGGCAACGTAGTGTCCGATCTAGCAACACTGCGGAGACAGGACTTGGAAGGGCGATAGATTAACATGTAATGCATCTTCAGTACAAGTTTGAACTTGCTAGAGTCAATTGTTTGTTCTTTGTGACTCTTTTCGTAAACCGTTTTTTTTTTTTCCTAGTGCGTTTTAAAACAGTGTGCTATCAGGTTTTGCTTCAGACTTGGACAGAGCCCAACATATACTTTTGCAAAACTTCAATACGCCTACGGAGATGGTGTTTTTTCAAAAGCCCAGGTTTTTCGGTGGTTTAAGGCATTCTCAGACAGAAGAGAGTTGATTGAAGATGAACCACACAGCGGAAGGCCTTCATCTTCAAGAACCGATGAAAATGTCGATAGAAAAAGGGGATCTTGTGCATTCAGATCATCGGTTGACGACAAGAATGATCGGGGAAGAGTTAAATTTGAATCACACCACTGTTCATCAGATTTTGACTAACGAACTGGGGATGAGAAAAATCTGCGCAAAATGGTTCCAAAAAATCTTTCACAGGAACAAAAGGGCATCATGAGAGAAAGGTGTCTTGACTTTTTGGAATCTATTATTGGAACGTGTCATTACTGGTGATGAGACTTGGATGTTTGAGTACGACCCGGAAACCAAGCATGGAAAGCAAGAATGAGCAAGTTGAAAATCAAATGCATGCTGATTTGCTTTTTTGATAGCCAGGGAATTGTCCACAAAGAGTTTGTGTTTCCAGGCCAAACAATAAATCAACGCTTTTACAAAGACGTTCTTGAAAAACTTCAAAAAAGGGTTATACGTGTGAGACCAAAACATCAAGAACAACTGGATGTTGCATCATGACAATGCGCCTTGTCACACAGCCATTTCAGTAAACGAGTTTTTAGCCAGTAAAAACATTCCTGTGGCTCCTCAGTTGTGACTAATACCGAGATTGAAAAATCACCTCAAAGTACGTCATTTTGGGACCATAGAAAACATTCAAACGGCTGTAACCGACCAGGTGAAGACTATTTCAGTATATGAGTTCCAGCACAGCTATAAGGAACGGAAGAACCGTCTCCAGCGATGTGTGGCTTCCCAAGGATATTATTTTGAAGGAGATTACACTGAATTGTAATTCTATTCGAATAAGAAAAAATTAAAAAACCATCTCAAAAAATCAAATCAGTCTCATTACTTACTTTACACACCTCGTAAGTTGCTTATTAAATTATGTTTTCAATAGCGTTTTAATGGTGTTTTAACACATTATACAAGGTGTTAATCAATTAGTTTGCTAATTGTATTTGGTATACATATACTACGTACATATATCGTCAAACAATTTCGAATTAAATACTGAAATATAATTACTTAAGTAATAAGTAATTATAACCGAATAATTACTGAAAACAGTTACTGAAAAAACTTGATAATATATGAGTAGGTACTATAAGAGTCTGTGTCGTAAATATCATATTGCACGTTAAAAAAAGATTTATAATTGCGGTCGTTCCAAAGAAATTATGGACAGAGTCCAAACTTTGCGGTTTGTCTGGTCTGAGATCAATATTATTATTCACTTACATAAATATCAAAGGTAAACATTGTTTTTATCATATGGAACAAATCCAATCAGATCTGTAGCATTGTCTTAAGACTGTTTTACACATACCAATTTATTGCACATTAAATTGTAGAATTTATTTTTCAATAAATTGTCTAATTTTAGTAACTGTTTACACTGTCCAATATTTGCAACAATTTATTGGCCAATTTCAAGACCGCCAACTCTCAATGACTAAAACCTAAGAGTTATCATAGGTTTGTCCATAAGAGAAATCGTTTATATCATTATTAGGTTGGTACAATGAAATAAATGTAAAGTAAAAAGTTACTAAATATCCCTAAAATTGGCCAAGAAATTAGAGCAAGTTCTAAATTCTACAATTTATTGTACAATTTATTGTGGACAATAAATTGGCCGCAATTTCTGTTTTACACGTATTCCAATAAATTGAAGATCAACTTGTACACTTTATTGTGAGAAAAATTGGTGTGTGTAAAACAGTCATTACAGTAATTTGATAAAGCAAAATTATTTGGGACTAACTGAATTGAATGTTAAAATTTTAATTTGATAACCCTGAACCGCAGCCAAAATATATCCAAAGTAAAAATAGCCCATTCTTGTTAATTTTCCATTCTTAATAATATGTCGTACAAAATTAATGCTGAGTGTGATTTCCTTGATATACATATATCAAGAGTGATTATTGTTGGTATAAACAGACTTATACTAAACTGAAGTATATTTATTTGCGATTATTTAAACAAAATAAAAAATAAAAAATAAAAATTGTTTAGGTGATTTTCTAAAGGCTACAAATTTTATTTGAAGTTTTTTGGTATCATAGCATTTTACTTAGGTCTAGTAATCATCCCACAAAATATTATGTGGGTCCCATGCTTCCTCCCGAAAATACGAGGATTTCAAATTACACTATCCGCCGCTCCAAATATATAATTTTATACACAATTTACTCCGTGAGTATCAAATAATTTAGCCATAATGTTGGTCACAGTTTTTCATCACAATGAAGTAATTTTACCATTCCAAAATCGTCTCAATAAAGCTATATAAGTATGAAATGTACAGATCTAAACAAAAATACCATTTTTTGAAAATTTGTTTATTTGTGTTTAATACCCTGTATAAAGTATTGAAATAAAATTAAGCACAAGTATTTAAGACATGGCTGAATTGAAATCAGTGTTAAATTTTCTGAAAAAAAAAACCTAATAGTGAAATTCAGTTTTCCATACCCATTAGCCAATCAGAAAAAGTCGACAAACTGACCAAATTTTAAAATTATTTATTTATACAGTTAAAGAGTACTCTTTTGGAGCACTATATCAGCAGAAAAAATTGAAAATCGGTCAACCCCTTCCAAAATAGGAGGGTGGTTTCATTTCAAAGGACACAAACTGTAGGTATTATTTATAGAGGCGTTTATACGTTTGAATTTACAGGGGGTTACATAATTACCCCAGTCCTACATTTTGGAAACAACGAAAAAAAAAAACAATTTAAACCACTCCACTTGAGTTGTCGGCTGAATAGTTCAATTCACAGGGCGATCTACTAATCGTGATAGATGGTTTCATACGCACCAAAAAAATATGCAGGGGTGTTTCAATTTTTTGTACTAATGGGCTGGACAGTCATCATGCTGGAACCAAGCAATTCTTCTTAAATTTAAGGAAAACAATACATGTTACACAATTTAGCAGCTGCTAAAGTCCAAAAGATTATAATGAATCATATGAAAAATTAGGTTGCATATAACGATACAAATACAAATATGCCAAAAACGGTCAACTTTAGTGTATTTTGACACGTTAGAAAAGTGCAAGAAACATTTAAAAAAAAGCCATATATAGTACATTAAAAAAACAGTTTAGTTAAGATTTTTTTAATCCGTTTAGAGCACAATACAACGAGCCCTCTAGCGGCTATACTAAAACGGTGTCCATAGCAGTGGCGACTCATCAGGGGAGGCAGAGGAGGCAGTGCCTCCCCTGTGAAAATTACAAAGAAGTTTTTTTTTATAAACCTACCCACCTATAATCCTTACCTTTCATTTTTAAATTCATATATCGGGTAAAAAAATTAATTCCTAAAAATAAAAATATTAATGAACATAAATATGTCAAAGGAGTTCTTGCACTATTATTTGCAACATATTAGCCCTCATAAACGACCCAGCGCCTAGTCTATCGCCGTGGTGGCAAGCCTCCGATGCCAATGTTTTCACATATGTATTAATACGGGATAGCGGGTTTCGCGCTTCGCAACCACCTGCGTCTGTTAACAAGTTTAACCCTTAACTTCAGTGGCATTAAATGTCATTTAAAAAACTGCATAGTGGAGGCAAACACGCCCACCTCTCACACGTGACAGCGCAGAAAGCTAGTTATTTGATTTCATGAACCTATAACCTAACCTACAAAATTTAATATTTATCTATTATTGTTCCGTGTTTTGGAAATTTTCGTTGAAAATTAGTTTTTTGATTGCTTTGAGTGGTACAGGAGGGTAATAATAATTATTGAGAGTGAACCATATTACTTACGTAAGTCATTATTTTAACGTTTTATTTAATTAATTATACAAATTATAATGGAGGTAACTGGCGAGTGTAGCAGTTTGTTTCATAATAATAATAATACGAGTTGTAATGACACTCAAATAAATATTTAAAAAATTATCTCGTTCAATTGACACATTCAAAAAGTCAAGAACATTATGTTAGACAAATGTAGGTAATTAATATATTTTATTGACACTGTTTACTATTTATAACACTGTTTTCTATTACAAAATTTAGGAACAAAATTTTTTTATAAAATCTGTTTGCCTCCCCCAAAAAAAAGTCACGAGCCGCCACTGGTCCATAGTAGGTTTTCTTGTACGGAAAAAAAAAAGAAACCTATACCAACTTTTAATGCAGTAAATTGAAAAATGTTTACGATATTTTCGATGAAAACATATTTTTAAAATTTAATTTGAACGCTCTGTATCTCAAAATCTAATTTGAAGACCTATGTTCATATCGCTTTCTGAGAACAATAGTGGCGAAACTTAAAAAAGGCGATTTTGAGTTAAGCCCACCAAAGGACTTCAAAATGGGTCCTTTTTCATGTGAAATAGAGGCGAAAGGTCATTTCACTTCTTTCCTTCTGAGAGCGGTAGATACGCCTTGACAGTGGAGGAGAAATGGTCGCAACGATGTGTGCGATAGAGACGAAACTCAGTTTGTCGTCAGACACGTTTTTTTTTTGGAATGTAACATAAAGAATAATAATTATCTAGGTAATATGTAAGGTTTTACTTTTTACTCCACCTTTTAAGACAATTCGTTTTGTTATATTAGATCTAAGATTGTATCTTGTGAAGTGGATAGCCACTAAAGAACTGAATGATTACCTGCTTTTAATTTTTTTTTAGGAAAAAGAACTGATTTAGTAACAAAGACAAAAAAAAAGTCTTTTAAGGACAAATATGTTAATACTGTTCTTCACAAAGATTGTATTTATCATTCATACCTTGTAGAGCTGCTCTGACAGAGCTTATTATACTCAAGTGTTCACGATTTTGATTACATTGGTTCCTACATTTTAACTAAAGTTAGGATTGAAGCGAAAATAATTCTACTTGAAATAAAAATATTTTATAAAAGTAATTTCAGTTCCTGTGAAAAAAAAACAATATGAGACTGTTTAAATTAGGTAATAAAGGACATGTTCCTTTTAGAAATCTTTAAAGGTATTCGTATTCAATATTAATTTGTTTTATTGTATTTCTTTTATTTTGAATGAAACAGATTATGTTGGTCTGTTATTGTGTATTTAAGTCACACCAAATCCTTAAAAAAATGATCTAAACATTGCTGCAATAGTGGCGAAACTCTGGAAAAAATTGAAAAAAAAACGGAATTTTGTATTTGAAAACTGTACTACTAGTTACAGCAAAGGAAATGAAGCACACGTTAAAAAAAAGTCCAAAATGTGTACCTAATGCACCGTAATAGGAGTTTAAAGTTTTGGCAAAAATTGAAACGCGAATATCTCAGAAGGGCTTTGTTTGAGTTTCGCCAATATTGTTCTCATCAGGCGTTATAATCGTTTATTTATATTAAAAGTCCTATCAGGTGTTAAAGTCCTGCTACAAAAAACTGAAACACCCTGTATAAAAAAATAAAAAAAATCAGCCAAGTAAATGCTTACATGCTGATCAACTCACTGACCATCGTCATCGAGGAAGTCGCGTTCTTCAGGCGGCGCAAAAAACTTTATGATAATGTCTGATCCAGCCCATGCGACGGCAGCCTTCACATCCTTGCTGGCTGACCTGATCATAACGGCACACACGGATCAAAAGCACTACATATACACGGCGGCCAACTGTGATCGCTGCCAAAAGCCGAAACCGACTACCGTATCCAAAATAATATCCGCATCGAATCGCGGGGCGGAATTTTCGGCGGGGCACGTGTGCTCGTGTGTTGACGGTGACTTTTCAACGGAAGCCCGCGCTGACAGCGAGTTTTGCGAGTGGCCGGCGGTTTTTAATTGATCATTTATAGTCGGGCGCCTCCCTCTTGCCAGCCCCTGGCCGTCCCCCCTACCCGACGCCGAGGGAGCCGGGATTTTCGCGTGCGGCTTCCGAGCGCGACTTCTAACCGTTCGTTGCGACGCAGGGCCGCACCTACGTGTTACCCGCGCGGTGTAGGAAGGCCGTCGCGCTTACGAGTGACGTCACCACGCCGAGGTGAAACTTGGTCATTTTACGAAACGTCAAAGTTTTAAAGATTAGGTTTACAAAAATACCTATTACATACTGTCAAATAAGCTTCTGAAGATAACCTGTCTAAGATTATAAACGATGTATGGTAATTCACCGAGGTAACTTTCCTTAACTTTAATGTCTGAACAGTTTTAACCAAGAAGACTAGAACTAAGGAGACAGAGCTGCGGCTTTTCGCTGTATAACGCCAGGGGCTCGAATATGTCCGCCTCCAGAGGCGCTTTAAGCAGTTCTGTACCACGGTATACAAATAGATATGTATACGTATACCGTGGTTCTGTACTAATCTGTGTGCGTTAGAGGTTAGACTCCGTGTGAATGTCCGTGGTGCGAATACATATGGCAGATGCTCGATATTTTTCGTTAATTTGTTGTTATCTTTGCAATTACAAATTTTCGTAATAATCATTATGAAAATGTAAAATAAAACTGGAATATAAAACCATATTTATTTAACATTCGAATTGTATTTTTATTAAAGCCAAACGGCATACTGTGACATTTGTGAAGTATCATTAGTGACAGCTGACAGTTATTAAGTTGTATAGTACTTAGTCTATTTAGTTTATACACTAGCTGTTAGTAAATAATGGTATGGAATGAGATATTAAATATTCTAGATGTCAAATAAATTTTCTAGAATATTTAAAAACTATAAATAGTGTTGTTGTTGCTAGGATAAAGTTAGTTGTGATTCGAATGTTACACAGTTAAGATCGACGAGAAAAGCGAATTATTTAAAGAGAAATACGTAACAATACGCTTTGACAGTCCACATTCGTAAACATTCACATGTGGTCCGCTGCTCATCACGTGACGTCGAGTACAGCACTGCTTACAGCGCCTTCTGGAGGCGAACAGATATGAGACCATGATACCGAACGAGTTCGGTCTTCTTTAGTTTTCTTCTTGGTTTTAACATAACGGTGAGATAACGCTAAAATTAAGCCAAGCAAATCACTTCTCAATGCTGTCGACTTTACGTACATGTTTCATTTAGCCATAGTTGATGTTAATTTACCGAGATATATGTACGTTAAACTCTCCGCTGTGTTAATAATACAGTGTCACCCATGCGAAACCCAGAAAACGTCCATATGATCACCAAGTGAGTAAGTTTATTAGTGAATTTGGTGATTTATTCTACGAAGGAGTGACAGTAATTTATAAAGTATGCCATAAACATTTAATGTGCTGTACCAAATCCGACTGTAGATGTCGCGTCTATGCAGTCTGTACAACATCAAAATAAAAAACAGGGAACATGCAGCGAATTTATGACAGCCTTAATAATCAATAATCATACACCCACTTTTTGAGGGTTGCTTAAATTCAGATCATTTTTGCACAGTATTGTTTGTTTTGCTTCTGATAGCTACGGTTCGGAATGTTTGCCGTCTCGCGTGCTAAACTGCGTAAGAATATCATGCCCTCCCGCACCGGAATGACGTACTACTGCACATACGCGTGTCCTGGCGCCTTGGCAGGATCTGTCAGTGGCATACATATGTAGGGACAAGAAATGCACACGTATATAATTTACAAGGTGCTTAAAAAACACGGATTATACTTTCATTGTCATAGAGTTTTATAGTGCCGAGCCCTGCGTTGTAGCACACATTTCCGAACCATACTGATAGCATTGCAGCTTGGCAATTCTGCGCCTAATAAACTCAAGTTGAAGGTTTTCAAAAATTGTGATATGTTAAAATTGCGATGTTTTCAAAAAACTGTGAATAACTCCGAAAATATTCAATCATTTACAAAGGTATTAGATTATATGAGGGGTATAGATGCAAAACTCACATTATCCACTTTTTTAAAAATTTTCAAGAAGAAGGAATAACTGATTTCTCACTTTTCAAATGACTTGACGCTCTGAATTTTTTTTGATATTTGTATTAGAACTGTACATTTGCTTCTCAATTGGTGAAATGACAGCACAACAATATTTGACTCCAAGAAAGTGAATTCAAATTTGGATAATGTGAGTTTTGATACAACTTTTTGGATAATGGTCGTTTTGCTCAAAATTATTCTACATAATATTAGTTTTTAGATTAAAATTCATGAAGTTAAGCTAAGAAAAGGAACTTGGAAACAAACTCAATGGTATGTCAATAAAAATTTTATGTAATACCTATGGTAGTTCATAATCAAAATAAAAAGCTGCACAAAATACTTAGAATACGGTTTTATTATCATCATTGACTGATGAAGTGAAATATTTTTATAATGAACCTAAAATTGCAAAAAATGTCGACAGTAAAAAGTTCTAACATTCTCACATTCTCCTAAGGTAGATAGCGCCACTAACTCTATTTCGAAAAATTATGGATAATGTGAGTTTTGCATCTGTGCTCCTCATATGTAGGTATTATTGAATTCTCAAAATGTTGCAGAGCCGTACAAGAACCACAAGTCTGTAGTTGGTTTAATCAAATTATATGATGTCAGTGGCGGCTGGTGATAAAGGGCACAGGGGCACGTGCCCAGCCCAAATTTCAATAGAAGATATTTCTTTTGTGTTAATTTACTATAGATTACTGTTACAATAATATCAATTACCTAATTGTATACGACAAACTATTCATATTCTAATTATTATTCCTTTTATACCACAAATAATGATTTTTATCACATACATATATATGACAGACTATCGATCGAGTACCGAGCCACCGTAGTCTGAATTCCTCGCATTTCGCGCGCGTGGGCGAGGGCACACATTTTCCCAGCCCTCGTTTTTAATCGGGCTTTTTCGGTGACAGGTAAAGTTTGGCGACCATTGCAGACAAAACGTCGTTAAATCGGTTGAAAATCAGCTGAACAGGTTACACTACTTGTTGAGTGACCGTTTTTAGTTTTATTGTTTATTTTCTTCGCTGAGAAGTGTGTTTTTACTGTTTTTGATTGTGAAACATTTCAAAATGAATTCGGTGGACTTTTTATTGACTAATAAAGATATTACATACGAGATCCGAACGGAAATTAAACGGTTAGGAAGGCCGATACCCGATTTGATTATTTCCAAAACAGACGTAGGAAAATCGCGAAATTATTCACGAAATTTTAATAGTAGTGTCTACGACAGATTTAAGTGGTTATGTGGGTGTCCTAAAAGAAACAAACTGTTTTGTTTTATTTGTTTACTGATGGGTGACAACCAAAATACATGGACTCAAGAAGGGGTGAGTGATTTAAAACATTTAAATGAACGAGCTAACAAACATACTAGCTACAATGAAAAACACTTACATAACATCTTAGATTTTAGTGTGTTGGGAAAGGTAGACATAAGGCAACAGCTTGATAGTGCTTATCGTGAAAATATAAGACGTCACAATAAAACTGTGGATAAAAACAAACATATTTTAAACCAAATAATTAATTGTATTAAATTTTGTGAAACAATTCCGGGACTTTAATAAAAAAGGCGATTAACATTTTTGTGAACAATAAGGACAGGCGAGCTGATTTCCTCTACAAATAACGGTAAGTTACCTATATCGAATTCTTTTCGCATGTTGCCACCCATTATTTTAATATATTTAAGCCCTCAATATTCGTGATTAAATATTATTTCAAAGAGCTACCAAATCCCAAAAATTATTGTTGTGAGTCTATATTTTTGTGTAAAAGAATTTTTCATTGAAATTCTGAAGTGTCAGTAAAACGCATGACCTTGAAATTTTTAAAAATTTTCGCCTGCGGCGCCATTGGTAGCTAATAAGTAATCCTACTGACACACCCTGTGCCCACCCATGTAACACACCCACGAGCCGTCACTGTATGATGTAATGATGTAAATATGGATTAGGTAAAAACAAATAACAAAAACTGATATAACGAATTTGAGACATCATCTTTACAAATTCAATGATACTTATTTTTATATAAAATTTTATTTATTGTATTTCCTGACAATAAAATCAAAATATTTTCCAGTCACTTAATAACACAAATCAAACAACAACTAACTATTTGGCAGCATGGCAATATAGGCGTCAGCCACTAGACACTGGCTTATTAAAAAAAATAGAACTAATTACTGTGCCATTACTTCTTTGATGTTACGTCGTGTTTAATGTTCTTGTGTTCAATTTGTTGCTTTATTTTATGATTTTGGTGCGTATTTTATTATTTTATACCTTAAGACACCATTTATGTATATCAAGGTTTATCGTTTATAAGTTGTTGGCATAATTTTATTGGTCTTCTTTTGATTATTCGTTCTAATACAAAAAATATAAGAATAAAAAGATACGTTTTGAGATTGGATAGGTTTATTTTGAAAAAGTAAAACCATTTTCTATAAGGTATATCTCAACTTATATAGCTATATCTTTATATAAGGTATAGCTATATCTGTGTTTTTTACGAAATTGTTTAACATATTAATTACATTTTTATGTAGAATGTCAAACATCAAACTGAGTATCTTCAATCTTCCATTGCAAATGTTTTTCTTCATTCGAAGAACATCCCCAACCGCTGATAGTAATTGCTTTGCTGTCTGTTCCATTAATTTGCCGCCCTACGCTAAGGCGTAGCATTAGGAAATCCAGCACTACCATTGATTGTTGTTTTTCGACTGACACCGACGTAACCGAACCTGTGTGCGGTCCTGCCGTACAACAAATGGTTAGTACCCCATTTCGAATGCGGCTAAAAATACGTTTCTGATCCGATCCGACGGCTCTTTACCGGTTCAAATCGGTTATCCCGCAAAGCTTTCATGAATTTCGAGAGACAGCATGACTTTCAGCCGTCGTGGGAACCAGATAAGCTCGAAAAGGAAGCACTTTAAGGATTTGTGAACATGTGAATGTGTTATCAGTCGATAACTCACTTATTATCATTGTAAAGATAGAAAGGGCTGCAACTTTGAACTAACAGGCCCTTACAAATCGGACAATGGCGTAACAGATGGGCAAAGCTTGGATTTATCACATGAGGAACTTAAAAAAATAAAATTTCAGACAATCCGAAGACAAAATAAATAGCAAGGAATTATATTTTCTAATACTGGGTGCTGCGGTTTTTATTAAAATCACTATATATTGAACAAACAAAAAAGATCAGTGTTAACTAAAGATTATTTTACACATACCAATTTATTGCACAATAAATTGTAGAATTTATTTTTCAATAAATTGTCCAATTTTAGTAACTGATTACACTTTGTAATATATTTGTAACAATTTATTGGCCGATTTCAACACTGCCAACTCTCAATGCCTAAGAGTTATCATAGGTTTGTCCCTAAGAGAAACCGCTTATTAGGTTGGTACAACGAAATAAATGTAAAAAGTTACTAAATATCCCTAAAATTGGCCAAGAAATTGTAGTTAAAGTTCAAAATTCTACAATTTCTGTTTTACACGTATTCCAATAAATTGAAGGTCAACTTGTACAATTTATTGTGAGAAAAATTGGTGTGTGTAAAACAGTCATAAAATAAATTTAACGGATCACTAAAAGTACTAAAATTTCATTGAACCGGAACGAAAATTTTAGTACAAATGTCGTACACAAACACTTTGCTTAAACTGTATTTTCATAATCTGAAGATGGCAACGTGAATGGCGAATACGTGTCTTGAATACAGTGTCCTGTAGGTACGAATACAGGCATATTCCTGTTATCTGCAGGGTTGCCACTGACCGGATTTGGACCGGCCCTGCCGAAAATCGAGCATCAAGGCCGATTGCCAAACATGCAATAATCGCAAAAAAGGCAGGAATTCCTCGAATGGTTAAATATTTTGATTAAAAATGAAAATCGTTTTTGCGTTTTATCAATTTTTACAATACTGACGATGTTTTTTGGAACACTCGTTAATAGCGTTTTCGAATGGACTGCTCTTGAGTAGATCCAGAGCAGTTTCTCCCTCTTTTGCCTATTGGTTAGAAAGAGACAAACCTGCTCTGAATCTGTTCTGAAGCAGTCACTCGAAAACGCTAGACACTCAACCACACAAAATGCTTTCCAAAATTTGGAGAAATTTTAGCACTGAATAGTGGCAATGCAATACATTTCTTATTTCTTATGGCGTGACCAACTTAACAACTTTCTCAATACCTATTCTAGCTGGCTCGTTCCTGGAAAAAACTGTTAACGACGCTAAATATATCGTGTGTAATTGTTATATTACGGTGAAGTATGAAGGTGTAAACTCAGTTAAAAAACATCATGGTAGCGAAAAACATAATAAAAATTTGAAAGGTGCTAAATTGTATAAAAATAGGATGGCTATGGCCGGAATTTCCGTTCCTTGCAGATGGCAACCCTGGTTATCTGATGTTGAAAACACAAAACATCTAATTACACTCAACATCCACATATCCGAACTCCAAATTTCCGAACTCACGATATTTCCGAACTTTTTCTCACGATATTTCCGAACTTGTACTTCCACACAACCGAACTTGTCGCTGATTGGTGGACGACAAAAAACCGCGAAATTTGAAATGAGAAAAAAATGTACACAATAATGCGATTGTTATCAAACATTTCGATTGTCACAGGATTCAGCAAAGAGGAAATCGCCCTCCCTCAACAGCACACCTGAGACAGGTTCTACAAGAGTTCTTCTTTGTACAAACCAGTGGAAAACACTTATTTCAAATGGCGTATCATAAGTACCGGTGCACTTTTTTTGTGTCAATCCGTCCACTCAATTTTCGTCTTTTTTCAACTTCAGCGACAAGTAAATTTCTTTTTTCCCGAGAATTTCTGCCACTGACAATTTACAAATATCGTCCATCTTACATATGTAGATCAACATTTTTTACACCATTTTTTGCGTGATTTATCAGATCCAGCTTTTGCTCCAAGGTTAGCCTCTTAGCAGGCTCTTTTTCTCTGCAAATAAACAGTACAATGTTTGTTTTGTATCACGGTTATCTTAAAAATACATATTTTCTCATCATTTTTCATTTCAGTTTTCGACGTCGAAACTCGAAATTCGAAATTGGTTAAAAAAAAAACAATATTTGTTCAAAACACCTTTTCAGATCGAGGAAGAATTTTTATTGCGAGACTACCTAGGCGCATGAAAAATAATCCCAGTTTGGCGTCACATGAAAACATGGTTGAGGATGATGTTATTTTCGTTTGGAGAGAGGCCAACGAAAACAAATAAAATACATACATATGTATGTATGTGAGCAGATAGTCGGCAGACTTGGTGTGTTTTGTCTTGTATGCAATCGGCTGATCTCTACGTCACCGCACATTCTCCGCAGTGCCTAGGTAAACATTTATATTTATAATCAGCCAAAGCGTTGACTAATCACACCCTGAAGCACCGAGATGTATATAGTAAGCGGCAGCCTAATGCGTACATAGGTGGATATTAAATTCATATTAAATGATAAATTTTTATGTCATAGTTAGGCGAATTTACTACTAGCGTCTAGCCAGCACCAGGTAACGGGCGATTCGACCAATCAAACCGAAAAAGAAAAACGCGCATGCTTCTAGACAATTTTACTGCTGAGAAATAAAATAAAACTGTAAATCCTGTAATCAATTTTCATTAAATAATAAGACAATTTTTGTCTGTATTTCCTCAAAAACTAAATTGTAATATCAAAAAAGAAATAAACTAAGTTAGTAACGTGATTGCTTTAAACCTTTCATATCAAAGTTTTGTGACTTACTGACTTCAAGTTTGCCGCCTTCACCGCGTTACAAAGGTATTTCTCATTGGCCAGGATCACCGCGACAAGTTAAATTATCAATTGCCCTTCATTCGGCTATGTACGCATTAGGGTGCCGCTTACTGTATATAAAGATGTATATATGTATATATACCGAGATGTATATATGTTTTATTATAAATCGGTGCCCTGAAGTAGGTACACCTGGCAAACACTTTGATTCGATTTTATTCAATACACTTTATCTGTGATATAATTAACTGATATAAAACTTAATATCCATATAAATTTTTCGAATAATTCTAGCGGATAAAACGAATATTATAATACAAAACCTAAATGGATCTAGATTTTCTGTTTACTAAAATTTGAGCAACTGAATATTCGTACAAATAAGAAAATAGTACACTCAGTACACTCGACATCGACATATCCGAACTCCATATTTCCGAACTCACGATACTTCCGAACTTTTTTCACGATATTTCCGAACTTGTACGTCCACACAACCGAACTTGTCGCTGATTGCTTGACGACAAAAAACCGCGAAATTTAAACGAGAAAAAATGTGTAAACACAATAATGCGATTGTTATCAAACATTTCGATTGTCACAGAATTCAGCAAAGAGGAAATCGCCCTCCCTCAGCAGCACACCTCAGAGGTTCTCCAAAAGTTCTTCTTTGTACAAACCAGTGAAAAACACTTCTTTCAAATGACGTATCGTAAGTACCGGTGCACTTTTTTGTGTCAATCCGTCCTCTCAATTTTCGTCTTTTTTTCAAATTCCGACAAGTAAATTTCTTTTTTTCCAAGAATTTCTGTCACTGACGATTTACAAATATTGTACATCTTACATAGTTCAACATTTTTAACACCATTTTTTTTGCGTGATTTATCAGTTCCAGCTTTTGCTCCAAGGTTAGCCTCTTAGCAGGCACTTTTCTCTGCAAATAAACAGTACAATTATGTTTGTTTTGTATCACGGTTTTATTAAAAACACATATTTTCTCATCATTTTTCATTTCAGTTTTAAATTATTATAGGTTACGTCAACAAAACGTTCAATTAAACAAACCCTTACTTTGAATTACCGGCATCACTCTCTCCTTTGCACCTGGCAACATTTTTTTTTGTTTAAAAAACGTTCTTTTATTAATATGTACACATGTATGTATGCGCTAGCGCAGTTCAGTTCGGTTATCCTAAGGTGAAGAGAGTTCGGAAATGTGGAATTTCGCGGAACGGATAAGTTCGCATATGTCGATGTCGAGTGTATGTTGGCAACGACTGGTGACATTCTAATGTTTAAATTCCCTAGATAAAAACTAACATCACTTAACCTTACTTTTAATTCCTTCAGAGGTAAGATTTTTATGTGAAATTCACCATTTTGTGAATTAAACGCCTCTTATTACAGAATGTCTGAGAAAAACCCGAATTTTAACGTCCTGGACCTGTTCCAAGACAAGAAATTAGTCAAAATATGCGCCCCTATGGTCCGTTACAGCAAACTACAATTTAGAAACTTGGTCAAAACGTACGGTACCGACTTGAATTTCACTCCCATGATCCTGGCCGAGTCGTTCTGCTTAAGTGAGAAGGCTCGAAGGAACGAATTCACCACCAACCTCTTGGACACTCCGTTAGTGACCCAATTCGCCGCTAACACAATTCACGAATTTGTAGGCGCCGCCCATCTGGTATCCCCCTACTGCAATGGCGTCGATTTGAATTGCGGATGTCCCCAGAGGTGGGCCAAAGAACAAGGAATAGGCTGTGTAATGCTGAAGAGGCCCGAACTCATTTACGACATTGTACGGCAATGTCGCAATCAGATATCGAAACCATTCAGTGTTAGTGTAAAAATGAGGTTGTTGAAAGACATTACAGAGACCATTAGTATCTGTAGAGAGTTGGAAATGTGTGGGGTGAGTTTTATAACAGTGCACGCTCGGACTTCTAGCCAGTTAACCGGTGATATAAATAAAGATGCTTTGAAATTAATTAAAGAGAACTGTAGTGTGCCTGTTGTTGGTAACGGAGGCATTACATCCTTAGAAAAGTGTTTTGAACTACGGGACGAGACAGGATGTGATGGTGTAATGTTAGCAAACGGTATATTGACAAATCCTACGGTATTTAGCGGTTCGGCAGTTACCACGTTAGATTGCATACAAAATTGGTTGGATATATGTTATAATAGTACTCTGACTTGCACTACTTATGATAAGGAATTGAAAAATCCAAGCTTGACAATTCCTGAGAAACCGTCCAACTTAACATTTCAATGTTTCCACCACCACTTGGTTTTCATGCTGGAAAAAGTTCTGTTGAGGTGCGAGAAACGAGTTTTCAACAACTTGAAGACGTTTAGTGGCGTTCTGGGTTTTATTAAAAGCCGTTTTGATATTGAACCAAGGTTGTACGAACCAAAACGGTTTTCTAAAGCAGTCACTTTATATCTAGATTATTCCGGAAGGGATGACGTTTATATGGATTTAAAGCCTGCGGATTATTATGTAGACGAAAGACTCGTATATGACACTGGAGATGATAATGGGAAATATTTTGAGAGCAAAGCGAGTCTCGAGAATGACGATGACGAATGCGATTGGTCAAATATGTTCTTAGAAAATGGATAAAAAAAAAGAAGAGTTTGAGTCTTAAGGTGTTCTTAACATATGCACCCAATAATGCAACTAGAATGACAAGTGTGACCTTGAGAAATACAAATTTAAAGTATAAAGATTTATTGCTGAAACCTTTGAGTGTTTCAAGACGGAAATGTTTAAATAATTCTTCCCTTTTTACTCAAGAATAGAATAAAATGCCTTTGCAGTATAATAAATTCGTTACCCACAGATTACGAAATGTAGTTTTTAAAGACAATTCCGAGACAGAACTTTAAAAAATTGCTGATTTGTGTGTGGATTTTTTGAGGTTATATTGTAAATAATGCTGTACAGAAGAAATAATGCTGTACATATTTTAAATTATTTATTCTACGACCTGTAACTTTTTGCAACTTTGTAATGAGTAAAGTTGGCCGAAATATGTCGTGGGACATAGGCGTATGCATCATAACAAGCCATCCAAAAAAAAAAACATCATCAGTTGGTTGAGCAAAAAAAATAAGTGTTTCTGTTCTTAATCTTAAATGTATGACCTTATTTAATTGTCAAGGCTGTTATATTATGTGACAGCCATTATTTATTTTACAATTTTATTGTAATAGCCACTTCAAAAGTTTAACAACAACAAAGTTTGGTTTCGAGCTTCGGCATAACCGCTATTTCTATCTCTCTCGTTCATTTTATGACTATTTCTTAGATGGCTCGTCTTAATACATATAATAAGATAACTAAATGTTGAATATAGTAACAAAAGCAACAAATTCACACTTTATAACCATATAAGTATGTAATAATTACCCTCTTAATTAGTTTGACGACGTAGCTTGGTTAACAGTACTGTCACGAACAGAAGATTCATAAAAACTTTGTAGCATCAGATAAGTCTCTATAGTTGTCTCCAAGAGTTTTTTTCGCTGTGGTGAAAATATAAACATTTTTGAGACCATTCAACATCTACCGATGTAATACAGGCATAATTAAAATACTCTGCACTCACTTAACGGATCTGTAGATGCACTATCACAAATTTGTCTTAATTTGATAAAACCGGTGTCTCTCTAATACACTTTCGAACTTATTTTTAACACGATGCTCTTTTATTGCATCATGTATAGCTTGTACAGCGAATTTACTTCATCCACTATTTATAGTGACTCTGCTAACAACAACGCACTGTACTGCAATTTTTTATGGCGTCACACAAACCTTTGTAGTTTTTAAATCACTTTCAAATGACACATCTTGAAATTGCGTCTGGCTTTCCTAAATAGCTTCAGCTTCGGCACCGCATTCTGAAAGCAAACGGCTCACTAATATCATTGTGGGCATACCACTGGTCACAAACATCACGACCTGACTTGTTGACAGTCCCTTGTTGACTTGTTGACAATCCCTAACGTGATTGACAAATTGTTTGAGAGTCTCCAATGCCACCACCGTATTTGTGTTGCCATTACACTCTGCTAGTCTTTTGCTATAACCACAGCCATGATTTTTTTAATGCCCTTTTAATCCACTTTAGTGGGTCACAGAGTACGGTTGGTAGATAGTTACATAACGTGGTGACCTGGTGACGGCTCTGGAACATATTTTTTCCAGAACTCACAAAATGGTTGTTTATCGAGTACATTCAGAGGTACATCACGTGCACTTAGCATTAAAAGTATGTCGAACATAAACTGACTTCTCGAGGGCATATTCTATTTTTTATTTTTATGTTTCACACGATTTGTGACACAGATATATATATGTACACAGACATATTCCTTACAGACTTTACACATTACGGTTGCACCATCATAAAATAAATCTTTCGAAATCAGGGATGAATTTATTCACTTTTTCAGCAAATGGTAGTTTATTAGGCGTTTGCACGTGCGACATTTTGTTGTTAATGTAATGTAATACTGCCGCCAACCCTAGTAATAAGTGGTTGTCTGTTGACCTTAAGATTTGGCAACGTTGCCAGATTTAGTCCTTAATGATTAATGAATTAATCTTAAACTTGTTTGAGGTTATGTTATATACACAAGTGTCATATAAATGAGGATCACAGTTACTTTTTAATTTCTATTTCAAATAAAATGATACCAAGAAGTCTAGAACTAAGGAGACCGAACTGCGGCTTTTCGCTGTAGAACGCGAAGGGCTCAAATATGTCCGCCTCCAGAGGCGCTGTAAACAGTTGTGTACTCTGGTTGCTACGGTATATAAACAGATATCTATACGTATACCGTGGTTCTGTACTAATCTGTGTGCATTAAAGGTTAGAGTCCGTGTGAATGTCTGTGGTGCGAATACATTTGACAGACGCTCGATATTTTTCGTTAATTTGTTGTTGAATATTATATTGAATCTACACAAGTAACGTCTTTGCAATTACAAATTTTCGCAATGATCAATATGAAAATGTACTCAAAATATTTCATGTTACGTGCTTCAACGTTAACACTACAACAAAGGAAAATATTTCGTTTCATACATACATCAGTAATTTGAAATAATGTCCAGTTATTCGGACCGCTTCTTAAATCACACAATGCAACACACTTTTGAACCATATTTATTTTTGTATATATTTTTGTTAAAGCCAAACGGCATGTAAGCACCCGCTTTGACAGCTTAATGATAAACGTCATATAAAACCATAGCATGGTTTTCTATGATAAACATTCACATGTGGACCGCTGACCGCTGCTCATCACGTGACTCGAGTACATTACTGTTTACAGCGCCTCCTGGAGGCGGACAGATTTGATCCCTAGATACCAAACGAGTTCGGTCTCCTTAGTTCTAGTCTTCTTGAATGATACAAATACATATTATAATGGATACAGTTGTTAATAGACTTTTTTTTCAAATATTAGTAATTAGTGAATAAAAACAAAAATGCTCCTGTACTCTAACAGTTTACTTCTTTCTACCACCCCTCTCCTTGATTTGAAGCTGTATAACGGAGCCCGGAGTGATATTATAATACGCCAACGTGTTTGAATCCTTGAAGAACATCCCCTGGACAAAAAATTTCAAGTAGTGCCAAAAAAAATAATCTAGAAGAATACTCACGTCGAAGAACAGCTTTTTGCTTTGCAGGGGGCATATTCGTCTCTTCCTGCAGCTTACTCTTTAAATTAGCTACGGATTCGGCCAGCGGCAGAGTAAAGCTGAGCATCTGCCCACTGAGCTTCCATTCGGACTTCTCCGGCATCATCGGAATGGTAACCTTGACGGCCACAGGGCCCTACAGAACAAAAAAATTGAAAGAAATCTAATTAAAAAAACAAAACTTGATACATATTGGACAAAAACATCCAATACTTCCACAAAAACCTTCTAAAGGCCTAAACACTGCTTTTACCATTAGAGAGTGCATTTCTTAGAGAGAAGGACATTTCAGTAGTTGCCGACCTTGTCGGACCTTCAAAATACTTTTAGTCCCACTAAAGGACAATTCCATGAAAGTATTCGTATGAAGTATTCCATGTCAGTATTGCCTTGTGTTTCAAATAAATCCTGAAAAAACTTATTAGAGGGTCAAACTTACAGGATTTCGGGACAGGAACACCTCCTCAGGCACGAGCGAGTCCTCGTTGCGCATCTTCTTGTTGCTCGGCTCGTCCTCGGAGGGCATCTCGCTAGGATGCTTCACGGCCACGTTCATCGGCTGGCCCATCTGGGGAGGCATGGGAGTCACGAAGCCGGCCATCGGCGGCGGCGCTGCCACTGCAAGAAAACGAAAAAAGCTGTATGTGTACACCTACTGGAAAGCGAGAAACTTACTCATCAAGGGCGGTGGCCGCATGGGGGGCATAGGAGGGGCGGGCATCATCATGATGGGGGGCTGGTGGGCCGCCAGCATCGTGGGCTGTGGTGGCACCTGGAGCGTTATGGCGGGCCCTGACTGGGTTTGCATGACGGACACGGGTGGTTTGTGCTGCGGAAAGGCAGAGCGATTTAATGAACGGAACATTTTTTAGTGTCGTTAAATGATCTATCATTTATTATTTATATGTACATGTAGTACACTTTGACAAATGAGGTTTTTAGTTTTTCTAAACGAACAAACGAAATAAATCCTGGCAGGGAGTAATTAATACAAGCCAAGTGAATTTCAGGCATTCGGAGGTATAACGATATTAGTCACTAAGCTATGGAAATATGGCAGTTAACGCATAGGCTGTGATAGGTAGATACTAAAACGAGAATTAATGCTCTTGGCCAATTGGACTTAATAATACGTCAGCTGCTATGATAATTTTTTGTACATCTGACCTTGAACGCAATACTTCAATCGCTTTTTTTACTAACCAGGGGCGCAACATTGCGTTTTATGTTTAACCAGACAATTATGATCCAAAGTAAAAATACTAATAAATTATTTCTATCAGACAAATACTTCTTAAGAGTTGAAAGCAATTTTCAACGTTATCAGTGACTAATGGCAATAACTGATAAATGACCGTATAACCGATTTTGTCATTTATTTAATCGCAAAAATAAAGGCGCAATATCGAAGTAAGACAGAAATGAAAAAAATAAGGATTAATTTTGGCATAACTTACCTGCGGAGGGGCGTTTTGGGGCTTGGAGATGATGACGCTCTGTATGTTAGCCTTGCCGCTCTTGATGCCAATGTTTTTGGGGCCGATCTTTTCCTTCTCCTCATCTGGTAGCAAGCCCTTCACCTATAATTTTTCAAAGACATGGTCGGATCAAAATTCAAGATCAAACAATACAAAAATTTTAGGTCATATTTGTCAGAATCATGTGTAGAAAAGCAAATTCTGCCAATACAGAATTATGTATAATAAAAGCATTGTGTCTCTTAATTAGGACAATAAAGAAACTAGTAACATGACCTTTCATTAGAAGAACAGTTTTGGGTATTAAACAATATCAAAGACCCCATATACTTTGAGAAAAAATGCAAGATGTGTTTAAGAAAATTCCTGATTATGCTCATTTATAGCATACGCAGCCTTCTGTGTAATTTTAGTAGCTGATGTAACTGTGATTACTAGTAGCAGATCTACTAGTGTTTTAACTAAGTCAGAATTAAATGTTCTGTCTCATGAGCAGTTGCAGTGCCAGCAATACGTGCTTTGTGTATATCCGATGACCCATGCTTTATAACGTGTATTTTCATTCGCCGCGATACTATTACATTACGGATTTTGCATCCGAGTTGAATGTTGCCGCCGATTTATAACTCCGGCACATCTCATATATCTCATTCTACAGTATCCTGTGATAGAAATGGACGGGACATAATTACGCATAGAACACAAGTAATAAAAATAAAATGGCTTGATAAATCGGCCATCTCTACGGCTTCCAGTATAACTAATAGTTTATGTGCAAAACCCAATGCACTTGATCTTCAAGGTCGCTTATTTTCTGGGGTCAGACGACACAGGAACTTACAGAAGTTCATATTGTTATTCATTATTTTATTACACTTATTACTGTGTCAAATTTTGTATTACACTATTCATTTAAATGCGCTCCTGGTAGGTTCCCCTGACTTTTGACCTCTAACAGGAAGAACCTGAACTCCTGTCCCGTTCGTAACCCGCGACTTGGAAGCTCTATTTACAACCTTAAGATTTTGACTTCTACAATTTTACCTTGTGTATCTGGTGGATCTGCTCCTCCAACGTGATATTGGCTCTGGCGGCCCTCGTAGCTGCCTCCACGCTGCTCGTGTGCCCATCCCACGTCACCTTCTCGTCCTTCCTGACGTCCTCCTCGCCGATCTTTTTGCCGATGGCCGTCTCCTCGTCGCCAACGCCGAAAATGTCCGTACGCCGCTCCGCCAGCAGCTTCAACGAGGCATCGATAGCCGAGCCGGCCGCGTACACCGTCTCCTGGTTCATCTTGTCCATCACCTGCTTGTCGCGCTGCTCCACCCACCTAGGGTCCAGCAGGCCAATGCGCATGTGCTCCTGCACCTTGCTGGCGGGGATCTTCTCACCCGTGATGGGCGACACAAGGTAATCGCTGCCCACGGTTGGCCTAGTCACCTTCACCGCTGCAAAAAAAGGAATAGGTTTCCTTTTCGAACGTTTGTGTGTGTTTGTTGAAGTGTGGGCTCAATACATTTGAAACACGTAGTAGGTAAGTGGATGGTAGCGCTAGTGGCATTCAAACTGGGTGGAAGTGCACTTCACGCGTAAGGAATAGACCTTATGCATCTCGAAGTTTAACCACATTGACCCTCGATACATCAAAAATTAGACCAGCCTCAATAGGTAGGAGATGTTATTCTGACACATTATGAAAGCATTTAAATATTGAGATATATTACTGAAAGTTCTTATGTTATGGAGACTATGTGAGTCTGCTTTAATAAAACTTAGTTAAGGGGTTACACCACTCTACCCGCTCGAAAAGATGGGTTTCTATGAGATTTTTTTTCTCGCGATAAAAAAGGTCTGAAAAAAACGTTTCAATAGTCTTATCGGGCATACTTTAGACTCTATTATCAAATTTTTTTCACACAAAAAAAAAAAAAAACAAAGTGGCGGCTCTGCAGCCATCCTCCCAGGCCATGTTTTTGTTACAGAGCTCCGCGACACGCAGTACAGAGGGAGCAAATTTGAATTTGGAACAAAATAAAAAAAATGCGTTAATCTAGAGGCTTTTTGCTAGAGAACATCGATGGAATTTTGAAAATAATAATTTTTGAAAATTTGGCAGGCGTTTGACAAAAAAGTTTGATTTTTTAGGGAAAAAAGGGCATGTTTTTTGTTAATTAAAAATCAACAAATTAAGTTATCGAAAATCCCGTACAATGTTCTCCAGATAATTTGACTGTTAACATCTGGTAAAATTTTCAAGAAAAAATAATGAAAACCGTTCAAGTTATGCTGCGTGCCTTTTTTGAAACACCGTGTTTTGAGAAAAACGCGTAAAGTTTTGGTTGTAGTTTTCTATGGAAAAGAATGGAAAATTTGTGGTAAAATAAATGTTTATCGTTAGTTTGCAATCCCAGCACCATAAAGTTGACCTAGGTTCAAAAATTCGTCGTCCGCTTCCTTCCTCGAACGATTAGCGCGCGCCTCTTTTGCCGCGTCGCTCAAAGATGCCTCGGCGCGCTGGACCCGTTTGACGTCGGCTTCAATGCAAAAATTGTATAACTGAGGGCCAATCTCCACTTCCAGCACCCTGATTATTTGTAGAATACTCTTGAGGCCGCCATTGAAGTTACAAACAGCGATATCGGACGACATATCTAATTTCTCTTCACATTGCTCAAAACGACATTCGTACTGACAATAGAGCCCTTTTTGAGAAATAGGGAAGCCCTATTATGCTTTACCTTTTGTCCAAGCGAGTTCGCCGCAGGTAGTCACTTCGGAACAGGTTTCACGCGCTTTGACACGCTCGGCGGCGACCTCGAATTTCGAGGGTAAAAATTATATTTATCGCACAAAACGTTTTGTTTCTTATTCTATAGGGTTTAAACTATTTTTTACGCAAATTAAAAAAAAAAATCAATTTTCAATTTTTTGAAAATCCTAGAGTGGCATAACCCCTTAACTTGAGATAACAAAATTGAACTGAATATACATTTATTTTGATAACGTTGGAAATACTTTGTAAAATAATGGACCTTACGTACCTTGTTTCGGATCGTACTTCTTCACGAGTACCTTGTCTGGAGCAGGAGGCAAGGGCGGCTGGATGTTGGGCGGCGGTGGGCCCTTGTCGGGGCCATCGCCTTCCTCTTCGAACTCTCCTCCTCCATGTCCTGGATGCGGTTGTCGTCTTTGCCCTTGCGCGAGTTCGTCTTGTCCTGCATCACGCTCAGCCCCTCGTCCTAAATGAAAATCCCAAGTCAACGTTTTCCCTCAAAACGGAAAAAAAAAACTGCGACATATGTATTCCTTTTTTTTTTAGTTCTCAGATGGCACACAATTTTTTTTTAATATCGTGGAGCTAAATTAGAGACTATAAATGTATAATAATCTTAACAAATGCCTAAGAGTTGTCTCTATTTGTCACAAAAAATGCAGATTTAACAAAAAAAATACACAAGTATAAGGTGCTAATTTGCTTTATAATCGTGTATACAGTAAGCGGCACCCTAATGCGTACATAGGTGGATATTAAATACATATTAAATGATATATTTTTATGTCATAGTTAGGCGAATTTACTTGGGCCGGAGGGGCTTGGTTGTACATAAGGCTAACAAGAGGTTTTAGCGGAAATCTAAAGAGCAATGTTGCCCGAACTAACTGTAACTCTTAACTCTGCATAATAAGTCTTTATAAAAACCCTATATTTACAAAATGCATTGATGTACGATCAATTAATACATGCCAATTTAATTTTCAGACTGCGTTGCGTATCATATAATAAAATTTACTGTTATCTTTTTTCAACCCAACTACTGTGAAATAATTTTAAACAGTTTATATTACTTTAAACAGCTGTGAAACAATTTTAAAATATCCAATAGGAATATTATGTTGATATAACAACAGCGAAACAAGGCAGAACTAACGGTCCAATGGTTCGGCTTCGACGTACAAAATTTCAGCGAATCGTAGACAGAACTGCATCTACACATGTCAAATTCAAACTGTGCCAGCGCTCGGGGGACTAGACGTTTGTTGTCGTTTGGTTAATTTATATTTTATATTAGTATGCGAATAGTTGTTTGAAGGAGAGTGTACTGGCGTATTTGTTTTAGCTTACACACATACAATCTACAATTTCAGCCATTGCCTTGGCAGACAATGTTGGGTTGTCATTGACAGTAACCAAAATATTTATGTCCAGAGGGACATAAATATTTACAAGTTCCGATACCGGAACTGCATTTTTCTGTGGGATCTAGGTGAAACACAACCATGTTTTTCGAAATTTTTAACGATCCGATTAATCGTTGATATCGTCGGTGAGGGCCTATTGGGAAATTTGTGCTTTTGCTGCGCTAGCGATTGGATCGTGATTGGTTCTCACCAACCTCATGTTTACATCTACTCAACAAAGAAGTTAAATTATCAATTGCCCTTCATTCGGCTATGTACGCATTAGGGTGCCGCTTACTGTATAAAATGTATATCAACGTTTTGAAAAAGTATATGAACTGACTTTTTTGTATATTCCACGCATAATGGTTAGATTTTAGATATATTTTAATATATACACAAAATAACAAAAAAAGAACAATCAATGTGCCTTAAGAAAATTATTTTTATATGCACTGCTCTGGCAAAGTCAGATCTTCCGTCTGGAAGTTGATGTAGTAATTCATTTGGTTGAAGGGGAGGGGTAGAGACCTATAATATTAGTCTTCATGGTGGTGGGCGGAGCCACCATCAAGGGTGAAATGTTATTTGTCTGTAGCCCTTCCCTCTCACCAATGAATTACTTCCATCAACTTCCAGACAGAAGAATTGACTTTACAACGAGAATATTTAAAAAAAAGTGTTCAAAACATCATTCACAAAATTCCAGTACTTTAATCAAACTATTGTTACTATCTGAAGAATTAATATTGTCAAAATTACTATACATATTGCCTGAAAAAAAAATTCTCTACACTTACAGCTGCGTTCGTCTCCTCATCATCACTCTCCAGCTGCATTTCGATATCTTCGCCCTCCTCAATTCTCTCCTGAATCAGAATCCTCGCGCCCACCTCCTCGGGGTAGTAGGAGGAGGAAAATTACCAATCTCAAACGGCTGATAGTCGACCGTTTCTACCACCACGAAATCGTGCCAATCGATCTGTGCGTAAGCAACTAAAAACACAATGAAAATCAACACAACTTAACATACAATCAATATTTACGTACTTCGTTCTCGTTCGAGGATTTCTTCCTCCTTGGCCTTCTGCGCTTCTTGGTACTTCTGCCACTCAGCCCTGTACTTGACCTGCTCCAAAACAGACAACGCGCTCTTCGCCTCATCCCTCAAACGCTGCTGCATGCTTTTAGGCGGTATCAATACCTAAAAACAAATTAAAACTGAAACAGAAAGCTACCGGCGTTACCCAATGTTATACCTTCGTGTACTGCTCTAGAAGTTTCGTGAAATATTGGAACAAAGAATGCTGTGGCCTGAGAAAATCAAACTGGAAGTTACGCTGCTCCCTGTTCATCAGCTGCGTCAAAAAAGCCCTCCCGTTTCTAGCCACGAATTGAGCCGTCAACTTCACAATATCCCTAAAATGAAAATAAAAATTTAGAATCTTATTATGAAGTATAAAATATAACTTACAAGTCCAAAGCTGAAATCGAAGGTGGATCAGCGATGAATTCGAACTCAGGCGGAGGTTCCTTTGGAACGAAAGGTTGTTCGACCTGTTTCAAGATTTCTTGTTGCTTTTGTTGAGCAGATGGTGTCACAGATAGCTTCGATATAGCTTGATTTAGTCCCGAAGAAGGCTCTTGACCTACAAATGTAACATGTTAGACCGAATTTTAAAAAGCATTGGAGCTCTATGTAAAAGAATCATTTCAGTTAATAAATCGCTCTCGTAAGCTTTTTATCATGGCACTCAAAGGCCCAGAGAGGCCCAAATACTCAAATTTGGCTAAATATCATCACATTATATACCGAAACTAACGCAACACGAAATATAAAAAACTGACCTTTTCCCTCCCTAAAGTCCTTGACTTTGTGTTGATAGTATGCATGGTATGGATCTCCAGCATTCAAAAAATTAAACTTGGGATTGCCCAGCTCGTTCTGTCTAATGCGGGCCTCGAATTCGGGCCATTCCTAGCCACAAAACTGGCAGTCTTGTCGACAATATCTTAACGGTTTTGTCAGGAAAACACACCTATAAATTTGTACATAATACGTAACTGTTTCTATCTGTGCATTACTAAGCTGAAAGATAAACCTGAAAATGTAATAAGCGTTTTGGAAAAAGGATACTTCTCACCTCAGGCGGGGGATAAATTATGCCCACCACTGGGTTAATGGGACCGGGCTCTTCGGGGTTCGCGTTTGTTACCTCCAAAGCCGGCATTTTAAACGTTTTTACCGATTATTTCCTCAAATAAAATACTACACCACCATCTAACTTCCTAACGAGGTTATTAATGAAGTTAGCTAGAGCAAAGATGCGTCCGTTTTTTGTTTGTTGTGTTCGTTTGCATCTCCTCCATTTATCGGGAAAAAAATGAAGGGGCCAACTTATTTTTAGTATTTTTGTTATACACAGATTGAGTTTTAAGAAAAATACACTAGTACTCGTAAAAGACATGAAATATGATTTTTTTTTGACATAGTCTCTGAACAAACTGTCGATTTGCTTAATGTTTGTTACACTATTTAAGAAGCTTCTTACTCTGGGTAAAATATTGTTTCAAACGAACACACTGAAATTTGTGTTTCGTAGTTGGCGATCATGCTGCTTCGGAGCTAAATTCACAGTTATTTCCTTTTTCGCAGTTTAGTGCTGACCCCTTCGAATAACTGCAAGAGTTAAAAATCGTATTTATGGTGTTTGACACCGTGTGCGGGAAATTTGCGAATTTTTGAATAAAATACCCATCTGGTAAGTGCCGTTTATATTTACTAACGTATTTTTATCAATTGAACTGCCTCTTATTTCATAAATCATGCGTAAAATGGTCACGTTGCGTACAAAATCGATTACGTGTATTAACAACAATCGTGGAAAATTCCTATGTAAGAAATGAATGAGAAGTTTGGAATATATCTTTTTGCGGTATTTCTGACTGAAAAAAAATCCGTGTAATTGGAAAATTTTGAATAAGAAAAGCAGAATTTGTCAAATTTGTCTAAAAATAAACAATCATGTTTGCAAATTAGTCTACTGTGATTAAATATTGGCAAGAATTTAGGGATTTCAAAAACTGGTGAATTTCTGTTATTAATAACTGCATTAAAGTAATCTAAATCCAATTTAAAAATGTACACAAACACTGAAATATTTTTTAACTTTAGAGCCTTATTTTAGATATTAGGTAGGTACCAGAACAATTTTTTTACCATAGGTAGAAATCACATAAACAATAATCAGGTTTAATACACATATACACAATCAATCAGGTTCTGGAAATGTTTAAAATCAATTAAGCGTTCGCAGACAGTCAACTCAAAAAATTCTTAGTCACAAGAACTAATAGCGACAATAATTGGGCTCTAATAAAAATATCTATGTATGTACCTACATATGTAATTAAATGAATGGCGATATTGACGTAGCGCCATCTATATTAGAGAGGATACAATAAGAGAGACATTATATCAGAATTCTGCAACTGTAGACAAAGAAGTAAGAATACGGGATAGATAGGCATTATAAACTATTTCTTATTAGTTGGGTGTTTGGTAA
This sequence comes from Aromia moschata, assembly GCA_029963805.1. Taxonomy (NCBI): domain Eukaryota; kingdom Metazoa; phylum Arthropoda; class Insecta; order Coleoptera; family Cerambycidae; genus Aromia; species Aromia moschata. Next base: position 66,413 of record JAPWTK010000907.1, read on the forward strand.
ATTTTCGATTGTCTGCACAAATAATTATGTCTGAAAGTTGTGAAGCAAATATTTACCTGTTTACTTTTAATTCGCACCACATCATAATTTTCAGTCGCACATGGAAAATACGAAGCTCTGACGTCAAATATGACCTCAAAGGAATAATAAATCGAAAATTAATTCACAGAAGTACGGTATGCAGATAATGATATAGCCTACTACTTAAAACTATTTTTATTTTATACAGTAAGATGAGATGTAATACAGTACTCTTTTAATATTAAATAATAGAGTAATATAACAACAAAACATGTAATGTGACAGTTTCGTGGGCCTTCCTTGGTGGATGAATTCGCTGGTTTCGCACACATTTCATTGGTTTAGTTTCAGTTTGTTTATTTGTAAGCACGCGGAAACCTCGTGCTCAACGGACGGGATTCCTCTATCGTGGTCGGCTTTCGCTAGCTCGGTATTATTTCAATTGTTCGTGGTAGGGTACAATAAGCTCGTGGTGAATCAGGACCGAACTCAGGAAAGCAATACAAAATTAAAATATGGTAGACACTTACCCAAATACATATTGTCTATTCAACATATCATCGTCAAGATGTAATGCAAACGCTAAACATGTCACGTGGGCCATATTTTTATATGTGCATTTTAGCTGCTTTTCGCATATACCTAAGTGGCTGCATCTGTAATAAACACCAGTAAATTGTCATTATCAACATACATACACTTAGTCACAAAAGTCTACATACGAGACTATAAAACTGTGAAAAATAAAAGAGACAAATTCTACTCTCTTGTTTATTATTATTAAATGCAAAGAACAATAAATGAAAATAGTTAGTACCAAAACGATAACAAAAATGCATATTGTCTATGAAATATTATAATTTATACTCAAAAGCTTGATTAATACCTTCAACAAAAGTCTACATACGACTATTTAACAGCACTCATTAATAACGTGTAGGCCCTCCATTTGCTTCTATAACTGCTTGAAGGCGTGCTGGCATCGACGAAACTAACTTTTCTGTTAAGGTTGCTGGAATATTGTCCCATTGGTGAATGGGACAATTTTTTTTAACTCGTTTCGATTGGAAGCATGTCGCTTTCCAATTCTTCTCTTTAACTCGTCCCATAAATGTTCGATAACGTTTAGGTCTCCAGACCTAAACGTTATCGAACTTTGTGGCGGTGAATGGAGTTGTTTCTTAACATGATATAGTAACCATTGTTTTACTATAACCGAATTATGCTTCGGATCGTTATCTTGTTGGAATACATAGTCATTTGCCAACCCTAACTTCTCAATACTTGACACAAAACTTGTTTTTTTATATAGCCGGATAGACGTATTTTGTCATAATTTGGTCAATAAAATGTAGTTTTCCAATTCCATCCGCCGCCATAGACCCCCAAGCCATAACTGAGCCTGCTCCATGTTTAACCGTTGGCATTAAATTTCTTAATTTTAGTGCTTCGTTTAGTGCTTAGTTTTTCTCCAAACTTTTTGTGTGCTATCTTTATCCTGGAGTGGGTACTGGAACCTTCGGCGTAGAAACAACGTGTTTCTACAGACAAAAAAGTTTGGAGAAAAACTAAGCACTAAACGAAGCACTAAAATTAAAAAATTTAGTGCCGCTATGGCGGCGGATGGAATTGGAAAACTAGATTTTATTGATCAAATGACTATGTATTCCAACAAGATCACGATCCGAAGCATAATTCGGTTATAGTAAAACAATGGTTACTATATCATGTTAAGAAACAACTCCATTCACCGCCACAAAGTTCGGTATAAACGTTCGATAACGTTTAGGTCTCCAGACCTAAACGTTATCGAACATTTATGGGACGAGTTAAAGAGAAGAATTGGAAAGCGACATGCTTCCAATCGAAACGAGTTAAAAAAATTGTCCCATTCACCAATGGGACAATATTCCAGCAACCTTAACAGAAAAGTTAGTTTCGTCGATGCCAGCACGCCTTCAAGCAGTTATAGAAGCAAATGGAGGGCCTACACGTTATTAATGAGTGCTGTTAAATAGTCGTATGTAGACTTTTGTTGAAGGTATTAATCAAGCTTTTGAGTATAAATTATAATATTTCATAGACAATATGCATTTTTGTTATCGTTTTGGTACTAACTATTTTCATTTATTGTTCTTTGCATTTAATAATAATAAACAACAGAGTAGAATTTGTCTTTTTTATTTTTCACAGTTTTATAGTCTCGTATGTAGACTTTTTGTGACTAAGTGTAAATCCCAAATGTCCTGATTTTGTAAATAGTTTTCATTCAGCTTATTTTTTTATTTACTTTAAATTTAGGTCTCGATGACGCGTTTTTTTCTGGTATAGAACCCGGGGATTACTTGTTTCATAAAAAAATTCAAATCTAGATTTTTTGTCGAATAAATCGTAATTTTGTTACATTTCTTTATATTTCTTTTAAAACAATTTGAAAAAAACATCGAAGGCCATATTCTTAAAAAGCATTACATTTTACGTCGGAATTGACCTGATCGCAATTGTTTCAGCCCCTGTAATTGTAATTAAAAATAAACTATTACACAATACACAACATATGAATATTCCATCTGTTTTAAATTCCTCAAAGTTTTTGATTATATTTTGCAATTTATATACGAAAGGAATCCACGACATAATTAATAAGAAAGCCTTTTCGCTTAATATCGCTTAACAACAGCGAAAGACCTGACACCGAATAAACAGTAGTAAACACCTTAAATCTAACACCTGCAACGTACGTGCGGCGGCCTGTATAATTTAGTGTTGCGAAAATTCGAATTAGATAATTCGACTAATTCGATAGTTAATTAAAACTAACTAATTCGATTATCTAATGCGATATATCGAGATAAAAATTAGTAGTATTTATTATTTAGTAGTAGTACTCCGACGGGATTACGGAATTACGAACTGGTATACGCCTATACCTATCCAATATTTACGATGTAGGTCGAGTGTAGCCAGAGTCAAGTAAAAATGGAAATACTCGGGGGAATGCGGTTGCCGTTGCGTCTGGTGACCTTTTTTTTTAAGCTTTTTTTGTTTAATCTGCAGCCGATCGGCTCCCCCCAAAGGGTCAAGTAAAAACGGAAATACTCGGGGAATGCGGTTGTCGTTGGCTGTAGTGACCTTTTTTTTTGGCTTTTCTTTTTATTTGCAGCCATCGCCCCTCGCTATAATTTAAATTCTACTAATAATAATTCGATTTTTAAATATGAATTATTACTACTAATTCGATAGTGAAAATAATTCGATTATTCCCAACACTAATATAATTTGCTATTTGGCATTTGGCTATCCCATAATCCGCGGCGGCGAAAGTGAAGAGTGGGGTAGCGGGACTCTCGGGACGTCTATATGTGCAGTCGTTCTTAACACGCGTAGCAAAATACTGTTTAGGGACGTTTGATTTACTGTTACGACTAAAGGAGAATATTGCTCGTACAGCTGCACAATCTGTTATTATAGAAAAATGTATGTCCGTCAAATAAATGCGAAATCTTTTTATTGATTCCACTATCGCTAAAGTCTCCAGTTTATACGAATGATAAATTTGTTTCATCATTGCTGGTCATGCGACTATAATACATGACCGGTGTAACGCAATCTCTATGTTTCTGAAGTAACATATTGGCAATACCCTTACTACTGGCATCGGTGTGCAATTCAGTCTCAAGATTAGGATCATATACACTAAGTAAAGGTCTAGATGTTATCAGATTTTTAATTTTATTAAATGAATTGTTCTACTCTGAAGACCATTTCCAAGGGACATTCATTTTTAAGAGATTAGTTAAAGGTGCTACAATAATTGCATGATTTTTAATAAACTTCCTAAAGTAAGAACTCAGACCTAAAAACTGCCTTAGTTCGTGTAAAGTTTTGGGTATGGGAAAATTAGCTACTGTTATTACTTTATGATGTACCGGGCGAATTCCTTCTTTAGATATTTCATATCCTAAATAGTCTATAGTTTCAAAAAATAACATCTTCCTGCATTTAGTTTTAAATTTGCCGAATACAATTTACTAAAGACAATTTTTAAAATGTTGAGACCTTCTTCAATAGTCTCAGAGGAAATGAAAAGGTTTTTCTATGTAAATTAATTTCAAATTCGGTTAAACTGGTCGCGCCAAGCTCTGACGTGTTTTTTTTTGCAAAACAATCTTGGATATTATTAAGCATGCAAAAAAAAGATAGATGAGGTTCCTTTAGAGCTTTACGGTTAATTTTGACATTTGTTATATCGAGGGACCACACATGATAAGATTTATGTGTAGGAAAACTTTCTTTTTCCAAAAAGTTTACTGCCATGGCTCAGGCCAAAATTCTACCCTTACGCCAATAAAGTTCGTTGGAGCCGGTATTGGTGACATTAATTACGTCGTTAGACTGCGTTATCAGGGAACTTGGTGTTGAATAATGTTCTGAAAAGTCATATGTTCTAGATGAAATTAATATTAACATTTTTGAGAACTTATACTAACTGGCACTGATGTTGCACAACGTAGTTTAATAACGATATCTTCTTGTAATAAGACAGAGTAAGTATTTTTATTTTTTTAGTTGATCCAAGATCACATTGCCTGACCAATTATCACCTCGATATCACCAATACTAGTTTCCACAAAATGCAATTGTGATTTTATTGAAAAATTAGTAAAGCCAAAATCTATGGTTCCCATTCCCTTGGGGAAAATTATATTATTTCCAAAGCCCTTCACTATGACATCAGAAGGCTATAACTTAACATTTAATTTATTATTAAAGTGTAGTTAGCCATATTAATTTGACTTCCTGTGTCTAAATATCCCTTAAACAAAATATTGTTTAATTGAACATCAATAATATAACTATTATTTATAGGTACTTGCCTCTGTAATAGTTGTACTTTCGCCGGATTCAGGTACCAGCACTCCTCCCTAATATGTCCTTTTACAGTGTCCCTCTTTTTACAATGGCTGCGCTCTTTGGGTTTCGGTTTGTAGCCTGAAGGTCTTGGAGTCCCAGCCTTGGCGCCTTTTGTTGTTATAATTTCTTCTATCCTACATTTCTTCGCTGCCTTTCTGGAATCATTTGCGGCGAATGGCTCCTCGTCTTCCACAACAGAGGAAATTTGTTCTGTTTCATATTTTGAATGTTGTCTCCTTTTTTGCCTTAAACCTTCAATATCACTATACTTACTGTCACTACTACTGTTTTCCATTTTATTGCACGTCAAGAAAAAAATATTTATGTAGGTCTATCCCGCTTCTGAATTGTTACGGCTAAAGGAGAATATGAATTTATACCTCAAAACGCTAAATTTTACAGATTCACTTCACAAAAGTTTTGTATTATATATTTGTTGTTTTATAAAATTAATGTAACCATGTCAACCAAAAAAAAAAAAAAGACAATTAATGAAATAGGTTATTCCAGTTTATGTATCCATCCATAGTAGTTATAGTTACATTACGTAATTAAATAATGCAAATTGAAGTCCTGACCTGGGATTCCGCATATTTTATTGCAGTCTATTGCAGTTCGGTGTAGGTACGCGATTTTCTTGCACAAGGATTGCACTGACCTTGGCCTTGGCAATGACGGTTGTCCCATATATTGATACCATGTCGCTTCAAAACTAAAATAGAATGTTATGATTATGTATAGCAATGAAAATCATGATCCGCCCACTTTTTGAAGATTGCTTAAATTCTCATAACATTTGTATTACAGCATTTATTTTTTTTTGCTTCTGATAAAATGACAGCTTGTAAAATTCTGCGTTTAATAAGTCCAAGTTGAAGGTGATATGTCGAATGTATGAAAATATATATATTATGCTCCAAACGTAAAATTGCGATGTTTTCAAAAAAAAATCATGAATAACTCCGAAAATATTAAATCGTTTTCAAAGTTCTTGCTCATATTAAAGGGGCATCTTCAAAGTATCTAACAGCCACTTTGGAAAGAAAATTCCTAAACGTGAACAATTTCTAAAATAGAATCAAAAATATCTAAAATTCAAAACTCTATCATCCTTACCTTAGTATATTTTGCGTAAAAGTCGCTGTTCACGAAATTTTAACAAAACAGCGAGTTCTAGAGGGATTAAACCTATTTTTTTTAGTTATATGTGGCGTACAGAAACTTTTATGATATTTTTGGTTGAACTTTATAATGTTTTCATGTCTAGGAAATTCAGAAGGCAACCATCAATATCAAAATTTAAGCAATCTCCAAAAAATTGGTTGTACATGACTTTAGTTAGTGACTATATCCGAGTAGGTGAACAGAAATTTTATTTTTATAATCTAGAAAAAATATGCAAAAATGTTAGATTTTGCCCAGAAGGCTTTGTTTTTGTCTCAATAAGCAAAAATCTCTGTGACTTTTTTATTTTGTATAGATATGTTTAATTTTAAGTTGAATCACAAAACTGGACGTTTTCCACGAAACACCGAACTACTACACTTTTCTCGACGCGCGTTTCATCAACCAAGTTGGCATCTTCTCCTGAAGATTAAAACAGTTTTAATCTTCTCCTGAAGATGCCAACTTGGTTGGCGAAACGCGCGTCGAGGAAAGTGTAGTAGTTCGGTGTTTCGTGGAAAACGTCCAGTTTTGTGTTTCTACGCCGAAGGTTCCAGTACCCACTCCAGGTTTAAGTAGAATAACAGTTTACACTTTATAAAAAAAATGTCTAAGATGACATTTAAATAAATGTGCTTTAAAAGGACATAGCCAAATGAAAATGACATTTTAAACGTACATTTTAGTAGCTTTATTTCGTGTTTTAGTAGTATCTTATTATTTTGTAGTATCTTATTATCATTATTTCAAAATGGTTTGAGTTAGGGGCCCTATTTTTACTTTAAAATGGTTTCTTTTCTCAAAATATGTTGGTGTTGCAGTGACATAAAATAAATTTTGGGAATATTTTTTGACTCAAGAGTTGTCACTTTCCAGTCAAAAAAAGTTAATTTCACGTTATGTTTTTATAGCAACTTAACGTCATATGGATGTCATAAATAAATAAAAAAAAACACTTAAAATCGACTTCGTATTATACTCGTAACCCTTAAATCAACGCGTAACAAAATAAATCTATAAGCAGGCGTATTCGCGTTACTCTTATCATTGTAGATTCGCTTTTATTTTCGGATCCTTATAAATCACATTATCCGTGTGACATTTATTTTGGCTTGGCAATTAACAAAATGACATGCCGAACTATAAAAAACGTTAGGCAATCCTTATCACATGCTATGTAAAACTGATTGCTGCCATGAGTTTACAGCGTGATTGATAATGATGATTGCTGAAAAGTTCTAGAAGTATTAAGAAAAAACATAGTTTCACGAATAATCACCAGGAATTATAAAAGCAACCAAGGCAATATTTTGGGGTTAAAACAGTTAAATTTTCATTCACTATATTAATATCTCATACTCATAATATAAGATAATAATAATATAAAGTTGAGTAGATATGTACATACAGCTGTAATTACTACAGCTCGGAGGTTAATAATAGATCCGTGTTTTACCAGGAGCGGCTCCAGGATACCACTATTAGTGCGTTTAAAAATGTTAAACAGGTCTTACCTTATACATGTGATAGTGATTGTTGTAGCCCAACTAATCGGCAAAGGAACTATAACCACAAAACACAGGACTTGCATACATACGGTAACCGATGCTATAACGTTTCCGGACTGCCAGTTGAGTGTCCATAAATTATTATCAATAACTGTTCCATATGTTCAGGAGTTAATCTGTAGTGCCTGTCAATTAAAAGTAGCTGCCAGTACCCATGTGCCCCAACGAGTCACAATAGGTTACGCTGATAGTGGTGTCCTTGGTAGAACGTCTGAAAATGTTTTTCTTCTGGATGTTGCTTTCACAAATACCTGCATCACATTAAAGTAACAGTTTCGGCAATTCGGTGAAGCACGTGTGCCAAACATGTGACGTGGATTAAATTAGTATATGTCATTGAAGCTTTCAAATGCGCTTTCATGGCTTTTGCCTCATTCAGTCCCTCAACCAACCTCAACCTTCGTCAACGCTAAGCCATATAGGCTTATCCTGCAATTCCGAGACGATATATTTTTGTATGTCCTCACACAGTAGTGCTATGTAAAATCGTCTAATAGTTGTTTCTGCAGCTAAACTAACTTCGCGTACTTTCCACTTACATCGTTCTGGACAACTCGAACTGAACTCTGGATTATCTAATTTGGCGAAGGGAATATTACCGCTACCGTCATTTTGACTAAATCCAAGTTAAATTGTTTTTGTCTGTCTCGCGCACTCACACCACCACTTACACGAGCTTTATGTTTGTTTGTAGCAACATGCTGAAAAACATCTGTTTTTACTTATCATTTCAGAACAGTGTACGGTACAACGCAGTTCATTGCCATTAAGGTCAGTTCCGCGAAATTGTTTATCTAACGTTCCACCGTAACATGACGCTGTCCCGACATTTTTACAAACTTATTCGACATTTCATGCGCACGAATGATGGATCGATCAGCTCAGGTTAACTAACACTAAGAAATACGTCATCAAAGTTAGTCGACCAAAAAAAGACGAATTTATTCTTGATCTTAAATTTATAATCTTATTTAATTGTCAAGGATGTTACATTATGTGACAGCCATTATTTATTTTACAATTGTGAGAGTCGCTTGGCAAAAGTTTGACAACAACAATGTTTCGTTTCGAGCTTCAACATAACCGCTATTTGTATTTCTCACGTTCATACCCAGATTTGATGACTTTTTTTGGATGGCTCATTATAACAATATTGCAGTCGTGTTAAGACCGGTCCTGGAATATATTATTTACCTACGGGCTCTGGTAATTACATGTTGTCCAATTTTCGGCAGTTGTAACGAAAACGAAAAAAAAAAATGCATTAGTCTAGTAACACTGTAATTTCCATGACATACTATTAAAAAGTCAAACTAAGTCCACATTTTTAAAAACCACAAGCTTCTGTAAACCCTAATACTTTTAATGAATGGTTTCGATCAATCACCCTGCATGTTTACTCGATTTTTTACTACTCGTTTGTACTTATAATATGAACATAAACATATTATGTTGCAGATGATTAGTTTCAAGTTCTGTTTATATTTTTTAGTTAATAAATGATAAATGGACTTGTAGATAACCTCATAAAATATAGAGGCTCCATGTCGGGAGTATCTTATGCTCGATGGGATATATAAAATCGTTCAAACCCTAATAAAACAACAACAATTATGTAATGCGGCAATGACTTGTTCTATTTTCATTTTCTTTTCTTTTTTTTTTGCAAATGGTGTGAAGCAAAAAAAAACAGACGATTCATAATGGAAACCGCAAAACTCGTTTCCCTTTTGGGAGTAAGCGGGGTAGCAAACAATAATGTGCCAAATAACTACCGCTTGTTTCTTTCCAAGGTTTTGCAAATGAACAAGGTGCATTTGGCTTGTTTTCACGAACGGTTTGCTTCTTAGAATAAATGCCTTCTGTCCCTCAAAAACAAAAGAAAACAGAAATTGGTTCTATTAAAATTTATGTGAAAAGTGTTTTCCCACAAATTATTTGGCCCTGTTCCATATTATAGTTCTTAAACATCAGATTGTTGCTGTATGTATTAAATTATTACTTTCCTTATTCAATATTTTTTTATGGTTGTTTGGGTGGTAAACTTTTTTATGCAGTCGTTTTAAATATGTAATACTAGATTTACCAAAACCAATAACAAAAAATAAAGAATTGTCATTTGAAAGTATTGAGAGTGGCGTCAGAAAACCAAACTGTAAAGTAGATTTAGAAAATTTACTACTTACGTACAAACAATGGGGTGGCAGTATTCTGTAATTTGGGCTTGTATGGCAGCAAACGGATCACTTCGGATCGGATCACTTGTTTTTGTTGAAAACATTGTACTAGGACAAATACTAGACCAGGACAAATACATATATCTACTTGAATATTTAATGAAGTAATTTGAAACAAAGAGCCGCTAGGTATGTTATATTTTGGACATTATTTTTATTTTAAGCGCGATTATGATTCTAAATGGGATACGTACATTGTTCGTTAATGGTTAATTATCAACATTCCACGTGCAGTAGACACTGTGTCACAATCCTCAAACTTAAATTCTTTTGAACATGTCTGAAAAGATATCTTATCCGACGAATCTGACAACATGCGATTCAGAATAAGGCTGAGCTGAAATAAAAACTATAAGAGCAGTGACATAAAATTGAATCGCAGTTTACTTTAGCACTAGTACACTCCATGCCTAAGTGTTTAAGAAAAATGCTTAAAAGGAAAGGCTAATAAATAATTGAAACTTCTTTTTCTATACCCTACTGTGTTTATATTTTTGACTGGCACTGTATGCAGGAACTGTGGAGAGTGGATCCATGCGTTGTGTAGTGGAGTCAAATTATATAATGTGACGACGCAACGGAATATTTCTTTTCTTCTTTCCTGTGATATTATTGCTGATGCTGTTCATTTTTATGCATAGAAATAAAAAGTAAACACAGTACTTCACGGTAACATAAAAATATTTGCAAAATAATTGTATTGTTTGTTCATTTTAAGGCTGCCTTCTTAACTGGATCTAATTCCCCACGCCCCCTCGTTCCCCTACCTACTTTTGTCGTTTTTTTTTTATGTCTACTGAGTTAAACTATTTCGTGTCGTATTTTTTGCCCAACTTCCCCCCAATCTAAGAATTACATAATTCACTAATCGAAATCGATTAGGCACACTGCGACCTTAAACGACGAAGGTTTCACTGACTGCGGTCCCCCTTTTATAGGTTTCTTTTATTTAGCGATAATCATAATCGTAATTGTCCATTCTACTTTGAGGTAAACGTTTTTTCGTTCGATAAAAACGAACAACAATAAGTAGTATTAACGATTATTCGGCCTCATATTGATTTATTATTATTAATGGTAGGTGTTGGTTGTCGATAATGGTACTTAAAAAAAGAGCTGAATGGCATTAAATCATTGTTAACAATCGACGTGTAGGTAACACGTCGATTATGTGTAATTTTCTATTTGTTGGAAACAGCCAATGGAGCATATTTAACTGATTTTAATGGTATGGAATTTTCATCGAATTGTTTTCAATTTTTTTAGGAAAAAGAAACTACCATTTTCTTATATACTTGATTTACATACAGGTATAACGAGACATTAAAAAAATCATCAAAGATGGCCGTGCAAAAAAAGACGTATTTTTATTCTTAATCTTAAGTTTATAACCTTGTCTAATTGTCAAGGCTGTTACATTATGTGATGGGTACTTTTACCGGGTATAAAAAAACCTTAACAAAAAGGAACTACATTTTCGAAAAAATAAGATACTGCCAAACAAAATGAACTAATAACGTGCTGCAATATCCACGATGTTCCATTAATTTCTTGAGTTTTATTGACAATGCGTTGCCGAAGAAAATTTTATTGCCAATTTTTTGGCAAATTGGCGAATCGTAACATCTAGGGGGGAATATGGTCTGCGTGTTCAAACTAATTATACGATCTTCAAAAAAATTCGCCTATATAATTAATTGTTTCCATAGTAGTATGCGCATGAACTCCATTTTGTTGAGTATAATATTCTTGCAATTCGTCGTCATGCAACATTTGTACCAAATATTTCATACTGCATGTGTTCCGTTAAAAAAATATGTCCAACAATCCTCCTTCCTGCTCACAGCTGTCCATTCCAATTTTTTGCGGATGTAGTGAGTTTCAATAAAAAAGTGAGGGTTGTATATACCCTCCAAAGTCTCATGTTGTGAGAGTTAACATAGTCTGAAGATGGAACCAAGCCTCATCAGTAAAAAAAATCTTTTCCGACGCCTGTTTTTTTTTATGGTATAAACCATTGGCAGAACTGTAGTCTTCTTAGAACTAGGTTCGTCCGCTCTGAGCATTTAGTGTGTGGATTACAGACGATGTGGATGCAGCTCCAAATCATTTTTCAAAATTCGTTGGACGTTTTATAGGCCAGATTCACATGTTGGTTCAGATGGCTAATTGATGTTCTTGGATTATCCGTTATCACTTGCCTAACCATTGCAACGTTTTCTTCTGTCCTTACTGTGGGTCTGACACGTCCTTGTTTCCGATTGACGCTTCCAATTTGCCGGTACAAATTTAGGAAACGTTGTGAACTGAAATGGTCGAAATGAATAACAACTGCATTCCCTGAAGTCTTCATATGTAGCTCTCATCGAATGTATCCAGTTTCCATCAATTCTAAAATAAATTTGAAATGAAACACGCTTATGTTTTTCATTGAAAATGAAGTTCATTATTTATTTTACAATTATGACAGCCACTTCAAAAGTTTGACAACAAAGTTTCAAAAAAAGTGTGTAATTTTAAAGTTAAAAAAAAAAATAAATAAAAAGAAAGTGATTAAAAAATTTATAAAATGAAAGAGCGGTCCAGTTCTAGATTCTTGGTTTCAACGTAACCACTATTTCCATCTCTCTCGTTCATAGTCAGATTCGATGACATTTTTTTGAATGACTACATATGTGTAAAGCAAGAAGACTAGAACTAAGGAGACCGCACTTGTTCGGTATCATGGGCTCATATATGTCCGCCTCCAGAAGGCGCTGTAAACAGTAATGTACTCGACGTCACGTGATGAGCAGCGGACCACATGTGGATGTTTATGAATGTAGGCTGTCAAAGCGTATGCTTACGTTGTGTTTGGCTTTAATAAAAATTCAATCTGAATGTTAAATAAATATGGTTAGAAAGTGCTGTGTTGCATTGTGTGATACAAGAAGCGTTCCGAAGCGTCAGAATAACCGGACATTATTTCAAATCACTTATATATGTATGAAACGAAATATTTTCCTTTCTTGTATTGTTTGTAATTGCAAAGATAACAACAAATTAACGACAAATATTGAGCGTCTACCACATGTATCCGCACCACGGACATACATACGGACCTAACTCACACAGATTAGTATAGAACCACACTGCTTACAGCGCCTCTGGAGGCGGACATATTCGAGCCCGTCGCGTTATACAGCGAAAAGCCGCAGCTCTGTCTCCTATTCTAGTCTTCTTGGTATAAAGAACATAATTTATAATGAGCCATCAAAAAAAGCGTCATCAAAATGGCCGAGCAAAAAAAGACGTATTTCTGTTCTTAATCTGAAGTTTAAGACCTTATTTAATTGTCAAGGCTGTTACATTATGTGACAGCTATTATTTATTTTACAATTGTGACAGCCACTTGGCAAGAATTTGACGACAACAATGTTTCGCTTGGAGCTTCAACATAACCGCTATTTCTATTTCTCTCGTTCATAGCCAGATTTGATGACGTTTTTTTTGGGATGGCTCTTTATAATGAATAATTTCTCGGTAACTGAAGCAGCCGTCATCTTGATCAAAATCGTTAATAAACATATGTATGTATGTCGAAAAACTCGATCGACGTTAAAAGAAGAAATTAAGATTATCTCTATCTTTGTTTAAATGATGTACTAGTAGAAAAAATCATTCATGTGGCACTTTTTTGAACATTTTTATATCCCGGCTATCGTATTCATAAAAAATATCATGCCCAATAACTGCTCGTATTATAATTGTCCAGTTTTCTTTTGTATACAAGTTTCCGCCAATCATATGTATGTATATGTAAAATACTTACTTTTACAAACAAACAAAATTCCAATGGGAGCAATGTTCGGAAATACCAAAAAATAATGATTCCAAGGTATTACAGTTTCACTTAAAATATGTTTACGTATAACAAATAAACAGATGATGACCAGTCAAGGATATGACCGCAGTCACGTTGTGGATATTATATTGTTTAAGTGCTTAATTGTTGATGTCATAGCAGATGTTGATAAACCCTTGAAAAAGAGTGTGTGTTTTTTTATACTTAATACATACAAAATTGTCTTGACCAGTTTAACGATTCTATATTTCTGCAAACCCTAATCCCTATGTAGTTGTCAGAGAAGTCCCCAAGAAATAAAAAATTGGATTCAAAAAGTGGCTTAATCCATATACCGTGCATTCAAAAAGGTTAACTTAATTCATATTATAAAGGTTAGCTTTTTATATAATATTATAAGTTCATATTATAAGTTAGGTTTGCATATTGTTAACTATGAAATCATTTATAGATTATACTGAATTACCTTTCAAACTCAATAGATATGGTAATGGTTCAAATACTAAAAAATGATCTTTATTAATATTTCTACAGGCAAGGGTTTATATTCTTTCATCTTGAATAAATTCCCTCAAAGAGTTCATAGTTTCTGCTGCAATGTGGCTTCTAGCTCTATTTTGTTGAGAATATATTTGTTGTAGTTCTATATTTTCAAGCTGATTAAGAAAATTAGATTTATTAAGATGTGTTAAAATTTCCCTCCTATAGGGGAGACCGGGGCTAGTTGGCGTAGATTTTGGTTTTTGACTTTTCAAATTTTTTCTGTAACAGTCGGAGTAAATCCGATTTTTGCTGATGATAGGGGAACTACTTGGGCACCTATTTGTAAGAGAAAGGTTTTCGTGTCAGTGTTTTTAGTAGGCCAAAAAAAATATTTTCCCAAAGGTTTTCCACTGTGCCAATTAACCCCATGTCCGGGGCAAGTTGGCATATACATACCGAAAACACTCCTATCTAACGGCTGTAACTTGTGTCTACAGTGAGGGGGAAAGGAAACAGCTACAACCCCATTATCTTTCAGCAGATCTAATGCTTCAATTGACAAATGCGAATCATGGTTATCAAGAAGCATCAGTACAGGACGTTCTTTAGATCACCTTGAGAAATTAATGAAATGGCGGACGAACTTCACGAAGTTTTTCTCAACCATCCACCCTGAGCTGTTCGCGTCACCATCTGATCCAGATGAACTGCCTATGACAAAACTGTTCTTGTACCTTACTCTGGAGACTAGTATGCCAACTAGCCCCAACAAGGTTTTCAAAACAGCATTGCTACTACATTCTTTCAACACAACAGAAGGAGGCAAAATGACACATGAATGCATTCACAATAAGCTGCTATTCTCCTAATAAAGCAGATGAATAGCACTATACCATCCAAAGACACCTTTAACAGGATGCAACACCCCGAGGCCAACAGCCCCTATCTTGTCCAAAAATTCTTGTTTTACACCAAACAAGATTTTCTGTGCATGTACAAAAAACTTTCCAGCTTCACCGAACTTCACATTCTCATATTTTGAGAGTTCACGTGCCCATTCAGGTGAAATCAGGCATCATAAAAATCTTCATAATTTATTGGAGAATTTACATCGATATTGTTTAAATACCACTCGAAAAATGCCGCCCTACATGGTCTATCAACTTCTAGAAGTTCTTGGTGACAAACTGAGTGGTATCTGAAGAAGTGCAGGTCTTTTTTTAAAACTGTATCGTAAGTATCACAGATGCTTCAGTTAATTGCGAAACAACACGTTCTAGGAGCATTTTCCACAATTTGTTGGTTATTTTCTACTAACTCGAGAGTACGTTTTCTTGGTCATCTACTTCCCATTTCCCATCGAAAAATACTCACACAACATTTCATTGCAGACTGGAAAGTATTGTAATCGAACATTACTGAGGTACGTAAATTAAGTAACGAGACTGATTTTTTATTTTTATTTTTTATTCGAATATAGTTACAATTCAGTATTGTCTCCTTCAAAATAACTTCCTTGGGAATCCACACAGTGTTGGAGACGGTTCTTCCATTCCTCATAGCAGTGCTGGAACTCATACACCTGAATAGTCTTCTGGTTGGTTGCAGCCGTTTGAATGTTTTCTATGATCTCAAAACGACGTCTTTTGAGGTGATTCAATTTCAATCTCGGGAAGAGAAAAAAGTCACGACACAAGTAAAGAGAATAAGGAGGCTGAGGAACTACAGGAATGTTTTTACTGGCTAAAAACTCGTTCACTGAAATGGCTATGTGACAAGGCGCATTGTCGTTATGCAACATCCAGTTGTTCTTGACGTTTGGTCTCACACGCATGACCCTATTTCGAAGCTCTTCAAGAACCTCTTTGTAAAAGTGTTGATTTACTGTTTGGCCTGGAGGCACAAACTCTTTGTGGACAATTTCCTAGCTATTAAAAAATCAAATCAGCAAACACCCAAGGCTCACCACCAGTAATGACACATTCTATTAAATGGGGATCATTTTCAATCGATTCCAAAAAGTCAAGACACCCTTCTCTCCTGATGTCCTTTTGTTCCTGCGAATGATTATTTGGAACCATTTTTGTGCAGGTTTTTCTCATCCCCAATTCGTTAGTCAAAATCTGATGAACAGCGGTGTGATCTGCGGTAAAATCTAACTCTTCCCCGATCATTCTTGTCGTCATCCGACGATCTGAACGCACAAGATCCCCCCGTATTCTACCGACATTTTCATCGGTTTTTATCTTGAGAAATTTTTATTTCATAAATGGTTTTCTGCACATTGACACCTAAATAAATGTCCTCGATTTGCAAATAACTTTCAAGTGCAATAAATCAACATTTTCAAGTGTTTCAAATTCCGTTTTATAAAACACTCAAAAATTGTTTTTATTATGTTGCTAATATTTTTATAAAGCAAGCAGGCCCTGCAGAACATGCTCAGCCCGAGTGGGTAGTTGACCGTAGAAAAAATAGGAGCGGGGGGCGGGGGCACCTTGTACAGAATAATTTTGTTCAATTGTTGAAAGAGAACTTTACAGTGGTAATAATCAAAAATAGTATCATTTATTTACATTTTTTATATAATTTTCTTATGAATAAAAAACATCACCAAAATATTATGACATATCAACAAAATAATATTACAAACATTTTTAATATATCATGAAGTTACACCTAGATGAAATGTTGCTCATCACAGATCGATACCATATATCAATTGCACAATGCGAAAACTGAGCTTCCCTTCGCGTTTCGCGAAATAAACTCATTTAATAATTTGTCCAAATCTAGTTCGTCGGTCAGGTCGCGATAAATGAAAAAAACAATAATATTCGCTTGAGGACGATGCTTTTTCCGAAAATTGTCGTAAATTTCCGAGTGGGTAGAACTACCCACATTACCCATATGTTCTGCCGGGCCTGAAAGCAAGTGAATTTTTTGGATCTTCGGATGGAAACGATAAATACGCTTTGGGAATTCCCCGATTTCCAATCAACATCATATACACAATCAATGACTTTGAAATACGCTCTACAATATTAATATTGTTAGATTTTTAATCTGATCATAGAAGTTTTTTTCAAACGGTTTTATAGAATTTTATTTTTTACCCAAGAAATAAAGAAAAATCGGTAAAATGTTGTGGTTAACAAAAGTTATACATAAGGAAATGAAACGCTATGCCAATTTATATTAAAATTTTGTATAATATGAAAAAGTACTTTTTTTATTAGAAATCTTGTGAAATTGGACAAAACCCGAATTTTTTTATTAGATTTCAGGGTTACTGACGCATTAAATTCACGTAAAAACAGTAACAACTTACCAGGAAATCTATAAGATAATTACCCAGTATTGCGAAAAATTCGGCATTTCCCGCACTTGATAAATCCCAGTAATTCGCGAACTCTCAGAGAGGAATACTGACCCACAGGTCACTTGATTAACTGATCGACCCTTGATCGGGTCATCGATTGACGTCACGCGGGGTTTACGAATCGATATTTCATCAATCATATGTATGTACGGCATGGTATGTACGTGCTGGAAGTTGCATAGCGTTTATTTTATTTTTTATTGATTAATAAAGTCAAGCCTCATTTATGGTCTCGGTAAACAAATGAAACGAAAATAACAATTACTCCACATCTATGTATGTACATATACAAAAGGATTATAATTTTGGTAAAAGATTTTTCAAAAATTTGCATTGTTTAAGTTGAAATAAACGAAAAAAAAATCAGCCTCAAATATCAATAAGCCTAAGATTTTCAAACATGTAGCACTGAGGGTCTGAGAGTCAGAATCCTCAGACTCAATAACCCCAGTCATCAGAATCCAATAACCAACGGTCCTCAACCCCAATAACTATTCTACAGAACCTGAAGATCTACGAGTCAAATCCAATAAAACTTACACCCCATTTCGTCACTTTCTGGATATATGATGGAATAAGCGCTAGACCAATGAAGATTCTATAATAGCGAACCATGTCTTAAACCTCCATTTCATAATAGAGAATGGAATGTAATGTAATGTGACTATTTGATAATGTGTTATGGGAGAGCACTTTTACGACTTGATCTGTGGGAAACTTGGTGCTAGCCAATGTCGAAGGGCAATTTCCTACTAGACGTCCAAACCGTATGTGAACTACTCCTCAGGGTTATGGAGTTATTGGGTTTGAAGAAATGGGTTTAAGGTTTACTAGATTTGAGAACCTTTGCTCACAAATCTTCAGGCTATTGGGTTTGAGGTTGTCTGCTAAAAACTTCCGTGATACGTCGTTTCTGGTTCTACATAGTTATTGGATTTAAGGATTAGTTAGTTATTGGGTACTGGGTTAAGGTAACCCTTAGGGCTATGGGGTTATTAGGTTTGAGAGTGCTGTCTGCTCACGAATCTTCGGGTTATGTATGTAATTTCTAGTTTTGTGTATAGAGGTTTATGGAGTTGTGGGGTTATTGAGTCAGAGGCTTATTAGACCTTCGAGGTTACGGTATCTTATGACAACAATGGCATAACGATTGCAACCTTTCCAATGGCAAAATTGACGATTTTAGACCATTTTTTGAGGTTAAGGATGTGGATTCAGCCAAATCCAAATCGGTATTATCCAAAAACTACATGAATATGGTGGTTTGGTTTACTGTAAATTCCACTAGTTTTTTATTTTATTTTTTTGTTTACCGGTGTTATTATTCTACTTTATTTTGCGTGAATCCACAAACGATCCATTAAATTAGTTTATTTATTCATATTCGCCTGATAAGTTTGTTTTTTACGTATTCTGGCCATATAAACGTATATATTATTATTTTCGACTGTAAAATATTTATAATACTCCTTTGTGAGACTAGTGATTACATTGATTACACAAGGGGCAATTAAACTATCAACAGACGTGCGTGGCCCATTAAAAAGATTTGCGCCTCCGATTATCCTTAACAGAACTTACTTATAACTATTTGTTTTGACATTAGCGCAGGCAGAGTCGATTAGTTAGTTATTTCGACTTTCGCCATACATACGATACATAACAGGTAGGCGTGGATAACTTTGTTTCAACAATAAGCATAAATATACTCGAGCACGTATGCGATGTACCACAATGGATCTATATCGAAGATAAAAAAAATCGTCCTCAAAGTATACCATGGAATCGATCCAGCAGGTACTGAATAATTACAATTATTATTGAATAATTACAGGTATTGAA
Source organism: Aromia moschata (assembly GCA_029963805.1). Taxonomy (NCBI): domain Eukaryota; kingdom Metazoa; phylum Arthropoda; class Insecta; order Coleoptera; family Cerambycidae; genus Aromia; species Aromia moschata. The sequence goes on from JAPWTK010000907.1 coordinate 85,868, forward strand.
TCATTACAATTATAAATAAATTATAACTGCCAAGTTATGAAGTTTTTACGATTAAGAAAATTAAATATGGTAATCACTGCAGAACAAAAAGGTTTTATACACATAGTACTGGACTTCGATCAGTTTCGCCAAGTTTTGACTAAATATGTGGCTCTTTTTAGAGAAATAGGTAGTATGAATAGAAAAAAAGGCAGTGGGAAACCTAGAGTTCGCACTGCACAAAAAGTTGAAGAAGTAAGACAAATTGTTAATGAACAACCTCATCGTCTAAGCTCAGGCCACGAATTGTTATCAAACGACCAGCCGCAGTGAATGCAATTTTCAGTGTATTATGAGATTTTCATAATAATGAAAATGTCTTTGAAAATACCTTTTTTTCAAGCAGACGCACAGTTGATCGAGCCAATGCATTTTACTGGACATAACCCAATTATGCAAAAATCGTTATTTGATATATTTTTTTGGAACTATTGTTTTCTAAAAACTCCAAATTAAATAAGCAATATATTTTTTTGTTAATTCACTTAGCAGTATAAGGGCCATTTTTGGAGAATACAATTTGGTTTTTATTGTCTACAAAACTATTAGTAAAACTAGAGTACAAAACTATTAAAAATAAAACAGCATATCTCCAAACTTGACCATCAACTTAAAGTTCTTATATTTTTATTCAATATGATACATTAGCTTGCAAATGCTCAAGTTACTATCATGTCGTCACTTATTTAGTAATAATAATTTTAATAATAATAATTATTTTTATTCTACAGTGAATGACAAAATAAAAGTTTTGTCTTGAGTTTAAAAAGAATACTTAAATTTGCACAATCTTTCTTTATATCCATTATTGAGGTCAAAGGTTTCTTAAAACAAATGTAAAGTGATTTGTTGCTACTAGGCGCTACTTTAGAAAATACAAGGTGGGTCATATATAATGTGCATAGTGCAACAGCTGATTTCTCAGGTCAAAATGATGTGTTTCACTGTTTACGCATTTCAAAACTATGCAAAAGAAACTGCTCAACCCTATGTTAAACTATATACATAACTGGTACTATATGCATGTCAGCTACAGTCCATAAAGTTTTATTTCACAAGGCAGAAATTATTAAAGACGCTTTAGTACCTATCGGGAACCTTTCTGATTTTCTTTCAAAAAATGCAAAAGAAAATCAGAAAGGTGGTAGAAAATACAAGGTGGGTCATATACACCCTAGGAAATTGCACGTTTAGATATTGGCAATACATGTGTAGAAGAGAATAAGTTAAAAGACGCCAGTAAGGACATACAAAGACAGTTAGATGCAACAGTGTTTCACGCTTGTGCACGTATTAGAAACGTATGAGACCTGCGCGTAATAGAAAGTGGAGAGGGGTATTTGCCTACCGCCTATCGCCGAATTTAAGTTGGACTCTGTGGGAGTACTTTTTCGCAGCTATGGGGGTGTACATCGACTTTGCTGTATGAAACGAAATTCTTACGTAATTCTGACTTTTACAATTATCCCATACACTTAAAAGAAGTGTACGAACATAATTGTGTTTATTTTCAAATGTTTGTATTCCTTAACTAACCGGTCTGCAAGAAAATAAAATTGAAGTTCTATAAAAAATAAAAAAATAAAAATATAAATCAACCCGGTTATAAGACGAAAGAAAGAAAAAATGCCTATTGAATAAGTGGTTCAAAAATGTCGCCCCTTTGTGCTTCGTTTTTCCCTTTTTACCATAGATACCGGCCGATTTTCAAATGAAAATGCAAATCACCCAACAACTTCTTCAGCGCTCTGAGAGAATACCACTTAATTATTTGCACTCTTTCCTCCTTAGTGTATACCGTCATCGTTATTGTTATTATAGTATAAACGTTTATTTAATTACAATATGAATATTTTATTTACGCAGACACGACTAAACTGTATAATGGTACATAGTGCGACAGCAGATTTCTCAGGCCAAAATGATGTGTTTCACTGTTTACGCATTTCAAAACTATGCAAAAGAAACTGCTCAACCCTATGTTAAGCTATATACATAACCTCGTATATGCATGTCAGCTACAGTCCATAACGATTTATTTCACAGGGCAGAAATTATTAAAGACGCTTTAGTACCTATCGGGAACATTTCTGATTTTTTTCAGAAAATGCAAAAGAAAATTTACGAGTGAAGTTATTCATTCCTTGAATTTACTGGTTTCATATGATTCGGTTATTTCTAACCTTAGACCTATAAAAAACAAACAAACAAACAAAATTAATTTACGATTAGAAGTGGATGGAAGAAAATTATAAACTTTTAATAAGTAATTGTCTCATTTTATTGAAGTAGTACTGGTAACAAACACCAGACCGGGGTGTTTTTTGGAACGAAGGGCAGGAAAATACCCACCTCCCGACCTCTCGAGAAATTAATTGGTAAAACCATTTCATCTTTTCGTTTTCGAGTTGTAAACAAAATTGATTTTTTTGAATTTTCGATTGGTGTCGATACTCGGTTTTTGTAAAATTAGAAGAAATCGTTGCACGTCTACAGGCCTTTTTTAAGTAAATAGGATTTCCTTAACGTTTTTTATTCTTGTGTAGTTTTCGAGTTATGGCATAAACTCTTTTTTTAAATGGAAACCATAGTTGGCTTGATTTAGCTAAAAAGAGGATTTTTTCTCTTTACACATATATGTTTGTGGGGTCTATGATGAGTGTTTATGGGAAACGTTAAAAATTTTAATTTTTTGTATAGGTATACTTCTTTTTTTTCTTGCAGGAAGAGTAAGTTTCTATAGTAACACTTGTTCAACAATGTTTTAACAATATACTTCTATGGAAATTTACTCCTGCGAAAAGAACTAAACAGAACGTCGTTTAATGAATGGTATTTAAACTTAAAACTATTTACTTTAGTGACTATTATTTATTTAACTTTCTACAAGAAAGTTTAACACACTTACCAATTTGTACAAATAATGTTGTAAAAACATACAATATATTTTACAAAAACAAACAGAATAAAAAAAATCGAGCGATTTTTACCTAAAGTTTCAAATTGTCGTGTTGTTTGCGATGCACGACTCGCTTTAAACCTTTTGTTCATTTAGTGAATATTTGAAACTAATTCAGACGTTTAAGATTTTCTCTCAGTGAACCAGTGTATTATTTGTCTTTTTGTATAAATTGTCTTTAATGGTTCCCCAAAAAAGAAATCTAAGGAGAGACTGGCGACCGAGGAGGCCACTTTACTGGCCCATTGTTCCCCTATCCATTTCTCCCCAAAAATTAGTATTTAATAATTCCGAGATTAAATTAGTATTATGGGGTTCCGTCTTGTTGAAAAAAATACTGTCGTTTTCGTTAAGTGGCAAGTTGTCTAAAAATTCTTCTACTATGTGGTAGTTTATCATATTGTAATACCGTTGACCATTTAAATTGTCATCATAAAGTTGGTAGCTAAAATCGGTTATTATATAGGGCACACCATACACTAAAACCGAAACGTCCTTGATTTTGAATATCAACAGTCTGATGAGGATTATCTTCAGACCAATAATTTTGTTGTGTCGGTTGAAAATTCCGGCACTACTTACGTAACTTTCATCTGTCCAAATATATTTTTAAAAATAATTGGTCTTGCTCAATTTGTTGTAGGTACCAATTGCAGAAATCCAGTGCGTTCAGGATCAGTTGGAAGGACTTTGTTGTTTCCTTATTGTATAAGGTCTAAATTTGTGTTTTTTTAAAACTGAAAGTGCTCTTCGTCGCGATATACCAGACTCTGCTTCAATTTGCCTACTTGAAATTGAAGGATTTACGACTACCATACCAACAACATTTATGGCAACATCCTCAGCATCTTGAATACGATAATTTTTTGGTCTTGGTTTATTAAATCCTCCGTATTCAACGAGGTTTTCTTTTAGTCTACCAAAGATGGACATATTAGGTTGTCTCCTTTCAGGGTAGCGATTAAAATTGCTTCCGATGCAGCTTCAGAATTATATCCATTTTGAATAAAACACTCTAGCATATTAAACTTTTCGTAATTTTGATACGCCATCGCGCCTTGTCAATTTCTTTAATCGAAACTTTAAAACTATAATGCAAGCAAAACAAACTAAACAATTAATCAAACAGTAATTGTAACTTGTATTTACATCCCAATATCCAACTGTTCTGTTTTCAAAATACAGGCGCCTACTGTGCAAAATCATTGAAATTACTATACTGTCCTTTATTAGAAAACATAAGTTTTTAACTGTTTCCGCATAAACACTCATCATAGACCCCACACTCTATATATCGTTGTAAGAGAGAAAAAATCCTCTTTTTTAGCTAAATCTAGCCAACTTGGTTTCCATTTAAAAAAATAGAAGTTTATGCCATAACTCGAAAACTACACAAGATATAAAAATCTGTTAAGGAAATCCTATTCTACTTAAAAAAGTGCCTGTAGAACGTGCAAACAGATTTCTTCTAATTTTACAAACAACCGAGTTATCGACACCAATCGAAAACTCAAAAAAATCAATTTTCGTTTACAACTCGAAAACGAAAAGTATAGCAAATTCTGGTTTTCACCAATGAAATTATCTCGAAAAAAAGAGGTCGGGAAAGGTGGGTTCATTTTTCCATAGCCCTTACAGTTACCGAGATACCCTATAAAAACATCGAAATTTGCCCACCCGGTACTACTACTAAGTTAAATAAGTATTTTATCATGTTCAATGTACACTTTGTTGTGTTGAGTTGCAAGAATAACTCCCTTTACATAAATACAATTTAGTTACTAGAATAATAAAAAAATAAATGAAAATTCGTCGTGATAAATATGCATATCGTCTACTGTATGTTGCCAAAACCTAAAAAATATGTAATTATCTGATATATGTATGGAGTGTTTCTAGCTCAATATTGCTAACACCGAAGTTATATTTACTGATAATTTTTTATTTTAATTTCAAAAATTTGTTTTTTTGCCCAACTTAGTCCAATGTCCACAAATTCCTATGTGTCGATCCATTGTGAGACGTGTGCGTTCTATTCGAGTTAGAGACTTGCAGTTTTTAATTTTCGATAGCCTGTAGGGTTGGTTTAAATGCCCGGTTCACCGTCCACACCCCAAAAACCAACCCCATGTCGAAATTTGAATGCACAAGATTTTGACGGCAATTTGAGAGACTATGGACATATAGAGGATGAACTAAGGACGCTGTCGGGTAAAAACTCCATTCCGGAACACATTAAGACCTCCTTAATAAGGTATATGTATTTGGTCGCTGCCCCATCTCTTCAACCCATTTCCAAACCCCGTAAACCACCCCTTTACATTTACGCCGTGTTTTGCGTGGTTTGACCTCTGTTGGGCGAATCCATTTATCTTAATACTGCCTAATAAATTGGTATGGTGTGCCACAACTCTTTTACTCAACAACTCAAGCACCACTTGACAACTCAAGCACCACTTCAAGCCACACCCCCCTGAAAATTTGCCGCGCTGAGGGGTTTAAGCAGGTCTTGATGCGTGGGGTGACACTGACACTGCCTTGCTGGGAATACTTGAACTCTTTTCGTAACACTCCAAGTCATCCGTATTCCTCAAATCCTCTTTTGCGTCACATCACCCTCTTTTTTGACCCCTTCCTAAAAAGTTTTGAGTGGGTAAAAATTTCTGAAAAAGTATCGTTGGGTAAGCGGAACCTTCCTTTTCATTTGTGTCAATTGACAATCGCGAAATTCTTTAGAGATGTTTGGTACGCGCGGCAAGTGTTCACTGTGACTTGGGCTCATGAACTCTCAACCGGGCTAGCACCTGCGAGATGGGCCACCCAGAAATGCTTTCGCTCGTAAAATTAGGGTGAAGAGGTGCTGTTTGAGTGGTCTACCTCGCAGGTACTAACCCAGTCTAGAGTTCATGCGTCCAAGTGACAAAGAATATTTGTCGCGCGTACCAAGCAATCTCTTACGAATTTGGCGATTTTCGGTTTACACAATTGCAAAGGAAGGTTCCGCCTACCCAACAACCCCTTTTTTCAATATTTTTTATCCACTCAAAAATATTTTGAGTGGTCAAAAAAAGAGGGTGATGAGACACAAAAGAGGATTTGAAAGAGACGTAGGACTCGAGGTGTGCCAAAAAAGAAATAAAACATGCTCAAGAAAGCCTCCTGAATCACCTCACACATTTAGTACGGTGCAATTAGACCCAAACCTCAACATCCAAAGTAAAAGTTTCCCTCCAGCTCCAAATTGTTCTATATAGCCCACATATTGTTTGGTAAAAAGTTACACCATTTTAAGCGTCGGGTTTGGGGGGAGGGGGGTAGAAGTTGGTAAATTAGTAGTTTTTATCAGTTTTACTTAAATATTTCGAAAACTATGCGGTTTAGCGCGAAAAGTGCCATGTACAAAAATAATCTACATTAAATTGTGAACAAAAATGTTCATGTGCATAATCTTGCTAAAGTGAACGGTTCCAGAGTTACGGAGGGTATAAAAGTAGAAATTTTTCGTATTTTTTAGATTTTTTGGAAAAATGAAAGTATAACTACTATGTAAACAGAAATAACTATACAATTTTATTAAAAAGTAATATTGTACAATCGTATTGTAGTCCAAAAGAGGCTAAGAGGCACCACAAAGGGTTAGAAGCGTAAAAATACTGGGAACGCGAACCGGTTTAGTTAGTACAAGCGCGGCCGCCAGAGGGGCCAGTCGACCGCCTGCACCTGCCGCCCGTCCCTCTCCCTCACACACTCTCTCATCTACTCTCTTTCCCTCAGTCGTATTGGGAGACATAACATAAGTTGAAGCTTATGTAATTGGTGATGACACGGACTTACTAGTCTTGTTGACTGTCCACGCACCATCAGAGAACAAATTGAAAATGATGGTACCAAAGAAAGGCAATCAGCAGGAAAAAGTGTACACTATATCTGACATTCAGCGTGACATTGGGGATATGAAAGGTGTACTCTTAGCAATATACGCCTTCACAGGATGTGACACTGTATCAGCTATCTACAAGAAGAGGAAAATTACACCGTATAGGAAATTGCAAGCCAACAACGCTCTTCGTACGAAACTTCTAGTCTTCAACGACCCCAAAGCTGACCCCAGTGCAGTGGCTGACATTGGAAAGCATTTCCTTCTTGCGATGTTTGGAACCAAGAAGGGCTCTGAAGATCTAGATTGTTTTCGCTACCAGTGTTACTTGCAGGCTATTGCAAAGTAGCCTATACATTCATTGTTCAAGTTGGCTGCACTTCCCCCACTTCAGCAGCTTCCAGGCAGCATTCATTTAGAACCTACCACCAGGTGCAGCAGTGGCTGAATGAGAAGAAGAATCCGCTCGAGTGGGGGTGGAAGAAGATTGGCGAACACCTGAGACCAATTACAACAGTACGTCCTGCAGCTCCCCAGGAATTACTTTCCCTCATAGTGTGCGCTTGCAAAGACGAATGCGTCCGTAACTGCGAGTGCAGAAAGAGTGGTCTAAACTGCTCAAGCATATGCGGTAATTGCTCAGGCCTAGGATGTGATAACAGAGACATGAACATCATAGACGAAGATCTAGAAGTGGGGGGTGCTATGTTTGAAGAGGACTGAATACTGATATTTTAATACTTTTAATACTGAATACTTTACATTAATTTAAAGTCGCATTTAACATTATACATTTTTATTCAATATTACTCTTGAACTTCAAAAATTTTAATAAAATATGGTTGCAATATACAGCCAAATATGCCTATTTTTTAAAGAAAAACCTCCAAAAGGTGCAGTTTTAAAAATATAATGATTAAAAATGATATAATTATATATCATAATTATTATACAGATAATATTTTTATATTTTAAAATCATTTATGTTGGAAAGATATTCATTCTTAATGCGGCATTGTCCAGAGAAAGTTTGGAGTGGGTTTCTCTAAAATTTTTTAATTGGTTTCTCGTACCACAGGTTTATATGGCCTAGGCCTGTGGAAGCCTCTTTTCCCCTTAAAAAGTAGCGCCCCTTGAGAAGTAGATGAGCAATTTGCTTTTACAAAACACAATCCTGTATAAAAAAAAAATAGTTTCCTTAGTGATAATGTCATATTTTTTTCCAAAGAATCTAAAAAATACGAAAAAGTTCAACTTTTACACCCTCCGTACCTCTGGAATCGTTCACTTTAGCAAGATTATGCACGGGACCATTTTTGTTCGCAATTTAATGTAGATTATTTTTGTATATGGCACTTTTCGCGCTAAACCGCATAGTTTTCTAAATATTTAAGAAAAACTGATAAAAACTACTAATGTACCAACTTCTACCCCCCTCCCCCCAAACCCGACGCTTAAAATGGTGTAACTTTTTACCAAACAATATGTGGACTGTATAGAACAATTTGGTGTTGGAGGGAAACTTTTACTTTGGATGTTGAGGTTAGGCCGTTTTTTGGACTAACTGCACCGTACTAATTAAGACCTGCTTGCAACCCCTTAGCACGTCAAATTTTGAAGGGGTGGATTGAGGTTGAAATGTCGCTTTTAGCGCTCAATCGACCGTCCGCAGTGTGTTCCGCTAACTTCGAGATCCTTCAAGTAATGCTATGACATGAATTCGAGACAAAAAGACATCCCACGCAGCCTTAGGGGTGGAACTAGAGGGAATGAGTGGGCGGTCAATGTGTCTATGGCATGGAAGGGTGCTTGAGTTGTCAAAGGGTAAAAGTGAGTTGTGGCACACCACACCAATTTATTAGGCAGCATTAGGATCAATGGATTCGCCCAACAGAGAATAATCCACGCAAAACCCAGCAAATGCAAAGGGGTGGTTTACGGGGTCTGGAAATGGGTTGAAGAGATGGGACAGCGACCAAATACATGTACCTTATTAAGGAGGTCTTAATGTGTTCCGGGATGGAGTTTTTACCCGACAGCGTCCTTCTTAGTCCAGCCTGCAGGTCTTTGAAATTGTCGTCAAAATCTTGAGAATTCAAATTTTGACATTGGTTCTTGGGGTGTGGACGGTAAACCGTTTAAGTCACAACGTAGCGCCTTTGGGGCATTCAAACCAACCCTACAGGCTACCGAAAATTAAAAACCGCAAGTCTCTAACTCGAATAAAACGTAAATGGCGCTAATCTGAAAAGTGTTACGCTAATTTGGACGAGCAGTTTATAAAAAAAATAAAAACATGCTTTTTAAAAATGTACTAATTTTGATATGCACTGAAAAGGAAAAATTACATATATCTATTTTCAATATTTGTCTAGTTAACTCATAAGTTCTTGGTTTTATCTGACTTTGATATTGCAAACAGAGTCTTATTATATCCTTTTTAGTGTACACAAAACAATACGTTTTTTATTTTTTTTTATAACAGTTGTTTCCATATATCCTATTTTTTATACTTTCCAGAAGTTCTCCTTCCCCTTAATAGTTATAACTTCACTGAGCCACGCAAAATATAAACAAATTCGAGGTTATGTTAGTCACCGTCGTACATAACCTCCAAAAAACAAATTACCATCCGTCGTTCTTAACGTAGATAAAGTTAATTGTTACCCGCGGCGTACCTACTGTACATATAATCTACATGTCGGCGGCTGCAACAAAAAAATTCCACCCGCCTATGAATCCTTCCGTGGGAACCTAAAATGCAGCTATGATATTTATGTCACCACTAAAATGACCGTGTTTATGTGTGTGTTTCTTTGTTTATTTGTTAACCCCAAGTCATTACGAAGGTGATTTGTAGTTGTTTGGGCATATTGAATTTGTAGATATGCTTGATACATATTTTTGTTTATATTAAGAATGTTTAAGATAGTCTAGCCAATAGGCGTTTAGGATAAAACACATTCCTTATATGGGCAAAGTACACGCTTATGAGGGGCGAACGGAACAAACCCGTTAGCCCGGGACACAGGAGAAGGGGGAGTTGAATTTGAGCTTTAAGAAAAGAAAGCAGCACGCGTACGGGCTAACGGGGGCGGATCGTTAGTTACTGGTCTTATCGTTTCTTTTGTGTTCTATTCGGTAGATAATTACTTGTTATTACTAACATTCATTTTAAATTGTGTATCGTAAACTAACGTGTGTTCTACTCATATAACCTGTTAAATTAATAAAAGTGTCATAGGCGTACATCAAGTGTTTAATTAATATGACCATGCGGTCGAACCCGAGAAGTGCCCATACGGCTCCGACATACATTAAAAACGCTTGTGGTGCATGTGAGATCTCTCACCTTGTCCCTCGAGTTATATTTTATTCTCCGTGAATTACGATAATTGACCTTAGATTCTTTTTACGCGGGATCCGTTTTTATTGTCTGTTGTGATATCGCTGATACGATTTAATCTCTTTTATCGCTAAATTGAGAGCACGTGACACGATCAGATAAGTCTGTTTTTGTTATCGCGCTAGATAACTTGAAATTTTCCACGACGATGGTGAAAAGGTGACGAACAATGCTTGGAGTGGCCTGTTTTGATGGACATTTTTAGTATAAAGCGTTTAAACTGGACATCACCAATCTTTTGTCTTCCTGATCTGGGGAGGTCGAATACAGACCCTGTTCTTTCAAATTTTCTAATCAAATTAGGGTACGCTTTAATTTTACAGGAGCCTACCCTCCAACCCACCTTCTTCGTAAACCAACAGTGCAATTTCTACCATATTCGCGGTAACATAAAATTGTACTATGACATACAGGGTGTCCCCGGATTGAGTTACCTATAGGTGAAATGGAAAATTTAATTTTTCGACAAAAAGTCATTATTTGGAATTAAAAATCAATAATTGAAATTTCAAGCGCTTTGTCAAACACAATGTCAAACAATAACAATTGCCTTATTGATGGCTTACTGGAATTTCAAATATTCTAATTAGGGACTTTGAGAAGAAATGTGTAAAGACAGCCTACGAGCTGTTTCTTCAAAATAAATGTTTAAATAATATTTCTGGGGTTTATGATTTCTTATTATGTCTGCGCCTTTAGTAAACATAATTTTTTTTTAAGGAAAAGGGCTATACTTCAAACGTATAACAATGATAAAAATTGCGGAATGTTCAAAATACTTCATATTGACTAGTAGGCCATGCTTTCATATTTGAGTATTAAATTTAATTGCAAACAATTTTTCTTAATAACTCTTTTACATATCGTTAATATTTAAGGTACTTTACTCTTCATTATTAGTTACTTTTTGCTATTTTTGAACACCCTGTATGTTAAATTGAACAAACAACAAACTTTCTGGACGTTTCAAGACAAGCAAATTTTTTTATGAAGAATGACTTTTTGTCGAAAAATTAAATTTTTTGTCAAGATCTAGATTGAATTTACGTCAAGATCATTTTTACTTTGATAATATTTCTCTAAATTTCAATCGCTTTGTTAACGGTTGTATCAGTAGTTGTCATAACGATATTTTTGTTTTCCATAAATATACCAATATCCCATTATTTTTTTCAACTAGATACCAATTCCTTTTTGCAATTATATCAACTTCATAAGGCCGTAAAAGAACTTGCATATCCCTGACTTTATGATAATCTTGTATGTAAACATTTTTTGTGGAATTTGTCATTTTGCAAAATGAAAGCAGCCTACTTGGATAATACCATCTGCGCTTTTGAGTTTGGTGAATAATTATAGTGATTAGTCTAATAAATTCTGTCCGAGCCTTTGTTGGAAATCCTTTGTACATCATTTAAACTATTTTCGCAATCTTTTTTTACTTTGTTCGATGAATCGTTCCAGTACGCCAGCAATCTACATATGTCGTGATTAATAAATTCTAGCAACCCGAATCTGAAATATTTACATACATATGTATGTATATGTACGTATCGGTCAAGATTTTCCAATCTTGACCAATCATAAGTCTGTCTGGTATTTTTTTCTAGGTAATCACGTGTTCCGAAAGCGATGTGTGTCACACCGAACGTTACATATTTTCCGGTGCACGGCAAATCTATATACACATACATATACAGTGTGGAACAGCCAAATGGAATAAATTCAGTAGCTCCATGATTATGCATTTTTTTAGAAAATCCTGAGATACTTCAATTTCTAATTCTAAAATGACATCTTGCGACGTAAAAATGTCATCCCTAAATTCAACCTTCACCTTCGGGTGACAGGTACAACCTCTAAATTTTCAAATTGGAAGTAGAGGCTTGTGATACTTCATTTGAAAGGTCTTTTCATTCTCTATTCAAAACTGCTATGGTTTTAAATTAAATTGCAGAAATTAACAAGAAAAAAAAAGATGTTTCTCCAGCGTAGGAAATTCGTTACATTAAAATAAAACTTTTATAAATAACACTATTTGTCAATTTTAGGTTCTGAAATCTTAATAATAACAAAAAATAAATGTCTGTAATTGCCGACATTCCCTATTCTGCAGATTGATTGGTTACGGAGACAGAACGCGAACGCAGGCCGAAGTTGTTCGCCTATTTCCAAGAAAAATATCCGGAGTTGCTGCCGATATCTCAAGGTACCGTAAGTAAAATAGAGAAGCAGTTTCGGGAACGTGGACATGTACGGCATCTAAAAAAAATCCTCCCAATAAACTCAGTTATGATCAGAAATTGGATGTAATGCTTATGCTTGAAGAAAATCCACATACGTCGAGTCGTCAAACAGCTTGAGCATTAAATATTAGCCATTCCTCGATTCACCGCGTATTGACAGAAAATCAGGTGCACCCATATAAACTGATACCAACTAATGAGCTCGCGAAAGACGATTTTGATAGACGAATTCTCTTTTGTGAACAAATTATGCAAATGATAGATGACAATACTTTACAAATTGAAAATGTTTTTTCTCGTATGAATCTATATTTACACTTCACGGCCATGTAAATCGCTAAAACTGTCGTTACTGGTCGATAGAAAAACCTCACTGGATGAGGGAACTACACACGCAAAACCCTGAGAAAGTTAATGTTTGGGCAGAAATAATTGGAGAAAATATCATTGGTCTCTTCTTCATTGATGGCAATTTGAATGGAGAAACTTATTTAGCGCTACTCCAAAATAATGTTGTACCGACGATGGCAAACTTGTATCCAGCTGAAGGAAACCCACAACTTCCAGGTAATGCAATATGGTTCCAGCAGGATGGTGCACCAGCACATTACGAAGTCAATGTCCGGCAATATCTCCACATAATAGTCCACAGTACGTGACCCTTTTTTTGGAATGATTAATAACGGGCTGATTTTTCGTAAGTAGCTTCAGTTTGATGAGACGCCCACAACCTGTCAATGACAATTCTCAACAGTGGCATTTTACGAAGTGGTAAAGTGGCAAACGTGTCAACCGCATGATAATATAAGTTTGATTAATAACAATTAGTTTCCTAGTTGAATTCGAAGATATTTATACAAAATACTCGGAAAAACGTTTGTCCTACAAATTTGACAGTTTTGCAGAAGGGTCCTACACCATCAACATGTTAAAACGAGCAGGTCAAAAAAATGATTAATAACCGACTGAATTTTTTACTGCTGCTTACTAAATAATTGTGTAATGCAATGGTAGTATCGTCCTACAAATTCAGTGGCATAATTCCTTAGTCCTACGCTCAAAAGTTGTCGAGTTCATGAGGACGTTTGTTTGATTAATAACAACCTCATTTTTATTTTTTTCGATTGATATTGAAGTGTAGAACAGAACTGTACTCTCGTCCTACAAAAAAAATGGCAAATAATGATGAAAAATTCATTTGAAATGAAAAAAAATGTTTTTTCAACGTACCTAATTGAATTATTTGTTGATATGCTATTATTGTTTTGTAACTCTTTTAATTACAATTTTTTTATTGTATTAATCTAATTGATTGAAAAAAATGAGAATACTGTACTTTATTGATGACAGTCGCTAAATAGTAATTTCAAAATTGCCGCCTAAATTTGAATCATGCGAACTACCGTTACACAAGACAAGCTAGTAGAGTTTGATTGAGCGTGCATTCAGCACCAGTGTTCCTAGACGGCACGGACACGCGCATAGGTGGAACAGTCCGCGCGTCGTTCAAACGCACAAACTCTGCTGCAGAGTTTGTGCATTTTACTGTTCCGCCAATGCGCGCTTAATATTTGGTTTAATGCATACATGCGTAGCCTCACTGACAAAACCGACGGTCCTCAAAGTCCATCTTTTCAAGATATTTCATGTGACGTCCAGGGTAGGTACTTTATTAATAGTTTTTGTATTTATTAATTATACTACAATTATTAAAAATATAAAATATATTTTTTACAGATTCTGATGATAATGATAATTGTCAAGAGGACGACGATGACAGAAGTAGTATAGATGAGGGATCCTCCGCTGATTCATATTATTAGTTATTTTCATAGATTAGATAGATTCCGAAGATTAGTTATTTTCACATTTTTTACATGAAAACAAATTTTGTAATATTTTTTACTTTCATAATAAAAAAAAACAAAATATGAAATAAAATCTGCATAATTTAAAAATAATAAGATCATGAAAAAAAATTAAGGGGTAGGTTTATTCGAATCGTTTATTCGAAGACAATTTTTTTCGTGAAAAATGGTTTTTTTTTGACGTTTTCGTAAATTTGCTGCCAATCACTTATTTCTTCGTAATTTTTAATTAAAAAATTCACAGAAAACTCTTCAAACGTTACTTTATTATAACTAATTATCAAAATCAATTTACTAAACGTTTCGTCAAAAAAAAATCATGAAAATTTTTTACAGGGAATAAACCCTACCCCCGCTTTAAGTAATAATGTTATTTTTTATTATTTTTGTAGGACTAGCGACACATGCTTCTTTTCGTGTAGGACAATGTTGTAGTTCGGTAACTGACTTACTAAACTTTCATTTGCTATCATTGTCCTACAGTTATCAATCAAACAAATGTCCTCACTAACTCGACAACTTTCGAGCGTAGGACTAAGGAATTATGCCACTGTATTTGTAGGACGATACTACCATTGCATTACACAATTATTTAGTAAGCAGCAGTAAAAAATTCAGTCTGTTATTAATCATTTTTTTGACCTGCTCGTTTTAACATGTTGATGGTGTAGGACCTTTCCGCAAAACTGTCAAATTTGTAGGACAAACGTTTTTCCGAGTATTTTGTATTTAATATCTTCGAATTCAACTAGGAAACTAATTGTTATTAATCAAACTTATATTATCATGCGGTTGACACGTTTGCCACTTTACCACTTCGTAAAATGCCACTGTTGAGAATTGTCATTGACAGGTTGTGGGCGTCTCATCAAACTGAAGCTACTTACGAAAAATCAGCCCGTTATTAATCATTCCAAAAAAAGGGGCACGTACTGTGGACTATAATCTTTCCAAATCGCTGGATAGGGAGACGTGGTTCTGTAGAATGGCCTGCACGATCACCTGATATCACGCCATTAGACTTCTTTATATGGGGATATGTAAAAGGTATGGTCTACAAAACCAAACCCGACGATTTAGCTGACTTAAGAAGAAGAATAACACTTGCAATTAGATCGATTACCCCGCAGATGTTAACTAACGTTAGAAGACATTTCTATTTACGTCTAGGATGCTGCCAATAATTATGCTGGAGGCATGCATTTTGAACATCTGCTGCATCAATAATTATTTGTTTCTTATTTTAATGTAACGAATTTCATACGCTGGAGAAACTTTTTTCTTGTCAATTTCTGCAATAAAATTTAAAACCATAGCAGTTTTGAATAGAGAATGAAAAGGCCTTTCAAATGAAGTATCACAAGCCCCCTACTTCCAATTTGAAAATTTAGGGGTTGTAGCTGTCACCTGAAGGGGATTGAATTTAGGGATGACATTTTTACGTCGCAAGATGTCATTTTAGAATTATAAATTGAGAACTCTGCTGCAAGAACAATGCAGCTCCATTTTCAACGCGTGGCGAGGTTAGCTGCTTATAATTTCGATAAAAATATTAGGCGTTATTTAACGCAAATTCCACACATCTGAGTGCATGGAGTATACATATTGACAAATGCTGAGCTGCGTGGAATTTGCGTTAAATAACATCTAATATTTTTATCGAAATTATAAGCAGCTAACCTCGTCACGCGTTGAAAATGGAGCTGCATCGTTCTTGCAGCAAGCTCCTCAATTGATTCGTCTCAGAATTTTCTAAAAAAATGCATAATAATGGAGCTACTGAATTTATTCCATTTGGCTGTTCCACACTGTATGTATGTACGTATCGGTCAAGATTTTCCAATCTTGACCAATCATAAGTCTGTCTGGTATTTTTTTCTAGGTAATCACATGTTCCGAAAGTGATATGTGTCACACCGAACGTTACATATTTTCCAGTGCACGGCAAATCGTAGTTTCTTGAATATGAAGGTTGATTTCTAGCTTTTTGCTAGTGGTAAATTTGGTTTAAACAAACCTGTTTAACAATATATGGTATAACTTTTCTCTTTACATTCTTTGAAAAACCATTTGCTTTGCAACAAAATTGATTCCTCAAAATTTTTGTCGCCGCTATTAATTCATGTAACAATTTTCTTAGATTGGTGAACAAATATATCAACCAGAATCTTGAAACATTTAACGATCAAGTAATATAAGGCGTATAAATAATAGAAGCAAAAGTACATATGTAAATGTGACAACAAATTTGGGACAGAGGGAGGAAGTAATTAACTCTGAAGTTCTAAGCACTTGTGGATAGTGCCTGAAGTACTTCAAAAGACTTCAGTTACATCAAGTAAGTTTGATAAGTACATTTATTTTGTTAGTACCAAGTTGATATCTGAATTAAAGAACTTTAAACGTTTTGAAGGGAATTAAATTGTCCTATTAGTGCTTGAGGTTCTTTGAGAGAGCTTAAATTACTTTTATGGGACTTGAGGTGTTTTTTTTTAATTACCAATTTTAGAAACACTTTTATATGCTTTGTAAGTATGTATTAAGTGATCCAGTTACAAAGTCCTAATTATATTTTCACAAAAATGCTCAAATTAGAGTGCTTCAGAGCCCTGAAAGGGCTTAAAACACGTTTCCAAGCACAATGCACTAAAGCATGCCCAGATCTGGTTCCCAGATCGTGAATGTTCCTGTATTTCAGATACATATATACATATGTATGTATATCTTTATAGGTATATTCATTACCTCATTACCACTGCTAATTGAATATTTATAAACAGCGCGAAGTTTTATGTAAACATGTTACTCATTTATTTTAATTTGTGCTTAAACGAGCTGCGTACAAACAAAAAATATTATCTGGCAAAAACAAACGAAATTCAACGAAATTTTAACGGATTTTGACTACGAAGTCGTTAGTAGGACCTTCAAAGCTGGCCAGTAAATCAGTTCAAGGAATGATTAATTTTTTTGAAGGGCACCCAAGGTCAAGTCGCAAGGACGTGACCTTGAAAATCTAATTTTAGTGATAGTTACAGCAAAAACGTATGTTTTCAAACTAATTATACGATCTTCGAAAAATTCGCCTGTATAATTAATTGTTTCCCCAGTAGTATGCCCAGGAGTTCCATCTTGTTGAATATAACCTTCTTGCAATTCGTCATGCAACCTTTGTACAAAAAGTATTAAGTGTTCCATTAAAAATATAGTCCAAAATTCCTCCTTCTGCTCACAGCTGCCCACACTCCAATTTTTTTTTGTGAGTATAGTGGAGTCAATATAAAAGTGGGGGTTGTTTGGATGGAACCAGGCCTCATCAGCAAAAAAAAAAAAAAATTCGAAGACAGCATTATTATTGATAAAATGGTTAATAAACCATTGGCAGAACTGTAGTCCTAGTTCTAACTAGTAAAGAGTAACTAGTAAAGACTCGTCGGCTCTGAGAATTTCATGTGTGGATTGTAGACGATATGGATGGAGCTCTAAATCATTTCTCCAAATTCGTTGCACGTTGTATAGGCCAGATTCACTTGTTGACTCAGACGACTAATTGATGTTCTTGGATTGTCCGTCATCACTTGCCTAACCATTTCAACGTTTTCTTCTGTCTTTACTCTGGATCTGCCATTTCCTTATTTCCGATTGACTCTTCCAGTTTACCGGTACCAAAGGAAACGTTTTACTGACCGTCTAAAATGATCTTCCTGACCAACTTCCCTGGTCCTCATATGCAGCTGTCATCGAATCCAGTTTCTATTCATTCTACTGTCATTTCTACAATAAATTTTAAGTGAAACACGCATCTGTTCTTCATTAAAAATTAACTCCATTATTTATTTTACAATTTTTACAGCCACTTCAAAAGTTTGACAACAACCGCTATTTCCATCTCTCCCATTCACAGCCAGATTTGATTTCGTTTTTTTGAATGTTATTGTTGTTGTGTTATTATATTATTGTGTTATTAGATTTATTTTATTTGTTATTATGTTATTAGATTTTATTAGAATAGTATTGGAATATTTAGTTGGGAATGAATAATATTATAAAGTGTTTACCAATGAACAAGCGATATCAGATCCGGATTTCGATCTTATTAGATCTCGTCAGTGTGACGTATTTGACGGCGAATGACGTGGGACGAGTGTGTCGGTTGTATCCTGACCAAGATATAAATCGGTGGCCGTTACCTTCGCAGTATCGTCCTCTAGTGCGTTCTATGGGACCCGACGTATTTTGAAGGTCCGACAAAGTCGGCAACTACCAACTGTCCTTTCCGAAGCGACTATGTCTGATGAAATCTGATCTAAATCCGAATCTTTGGCTTTCGATGGCGAATGACGATGAACGAAAAATCTTTCTGGCTTCATATGAGCTTAAAAATGTTACCAAGACTGTTTTGGGAAGGACATGTGATAGTTGCCGACTCCAAAATATGTCTAGTCCTAGAAAAACGCACTAGAAGGGGGTATCACGAAAGTAACACCACCATACAACAACTATGTATCTTATGTATACATAGCCAAATAAGTACATAAATAGTTGGTGCGAGCGCGGAGTTTAACAGGCCCGTAGTCAGTTTACGAATGAAAATGTTAATATGTTCACAGAAACTATGTTGCATCATAGTACATTATTAAATATTATTACTTATTACCAAGCGCGAATGTCACGGGACCGACACTGTGCATGTCCTGCCCTTGACTCGTTGGCCTTCACAGCTGACTTGCATTACGAAAACTGCGCTAGCAATGTTAGTTATTTATGGGACGCTGTAACAGACAGTCGCCGGTATTGCATCGCGTTGATACGTTTCGTTTTTACGTATTTGCCGTGTGTTGTATTCGCCGTGTGTTTAAATAACTTTATAAATATTAATAATTATTAGTTGAGGGGAGAAGTGAATCAAGTGAGGTACCATGCCAAAGGTGAAAAGAAATAGACGGGAAGTATTTCAAACATGGTTTGACAGTGATCCCGGGGGTTTTAGGGGCATACGTATTCAAGGAAATGACCTTGTTTGTACTGTGTGTTACGTTACTGTACGCATTATAAATTCTTCAGATAAAACTAAAGTAACAAGACATCTGAAAAGCCATGCCTCGTCCAGCACCGGCTCCGTATTTTTCTATGAACTTACAGAAGCCTTTGTTGCAAGCAATACTCCATTAAACAAACTAGAGAACCCCAAGTTACGTACGTTTTTAGAAAAATATATGGACCGAAAAATTCCTCATGAAAGTACGTTAAGACTTGCATATGTCGATCGGGTTTACAACAATGTAGTGACATCAATACGCGAAGACATTGCGGACAATTTCGTGTATTTTATTATAGACGAAGCTACCGATGCTTGCGGGCATTCAGTAACTAATTTTTTATTTGGTGCGTTAAAAAGTGACACTGCTAACAGCCACCTACTAGCTTCTAAGGTTCTGGTTAAAACTAATCACGAAACGGGGAACCTTGTCTCAACACTGACGTTTGTCGGGTAAGTGTTGCCATTGTTACGTGTTATATTAATTTATGTAGGTATTTTATCCTTGACTTAACCGTACTATTTGGTAAAAATAGTACTATGTTGCTGCATAATTTATGTAAACATATTAATATTTTCATTCGTTAACTGATTACGGTCCTGTTACACTCCGCGCTCGACGATCTCTATATCCCATACCACGGTATTACAATTCTATTTGTATACCGTGATCCCATACTCTATATTCTTTTTTGGAAACTGTTGCACTGTTTTATTCTTACGTTGACGAATAAATAATCTGCATTGGTGTGATTTGTGTCCTTCCACAATAGATTAGATAATCAGTTATATTTAGAGGTAATAAATAAGAGTTGTTGTTTTATACATTATTAAAAAGTGTAAAGTATAGTTTTGTTAAAGGACTTGTCGGGGAATTTTTAAAATACACAAAATGTAATAGTACAACGGGTTACAATAGTAGTTCCGGGTTTTCTAACCACGCGCTTATTAAACAAAATTATCCCTTTGCCCGATTTTTTTTGTGAATGGGCGCTTTTAACTCAATCCTAATCATAGGCGGCCGGTGATAAGACCGTTGGTCACGTGATCGCAAGTCTTATTTTAACGTGCGCACCCGACCGCCTATCCAGTGAGTTTGAAGCTCCAACCGAAGTCAAAACAAAAGCTACCGTCTCGCTAACTTGACAGCGCACGCAAGAGTCAGTTACGTCGCATAGTATACAGTGCATCTCGATTGTTTCTTTCGGATGTTGACTTCTGCTTATTAAACGTGAGTATTGCACAGGAGCCTATACAGCCCTATAGTTCTTTTCTTGTATGGAAAATGCGCGTTTCTTCTTTTTTCCTCTGGCTTTCAACGCACTCCAAATGGTTTTTAAGTTTATTGATTAAATGGTTGAATTTACTTTTTTTGGCAAAAGTGAACAGGTTTAGATGACTATAGAAATAATAATTTTATTTAAAATCTAACATTTTATATTTTTACGGATAGTGTTACGAATACGTATGTATGTATAGTTAACAGGTAGTCTGTTAAAAGTCTTACTCGTATAGATCTTACTCTTACAGATACAAGTTCAAAGTTACGTTACTGTCACTTTCACTAAACTGTTGAATAATCCCTTATGATAATTTCATTTTTTCATAAGGTATTTCAACTGGTGTAAGAGATGACCGGAGTCTCTCCTCTCTTCAGAGTTTGGAAAGTGTGCTGGGCTAGCCTAAAAGAATCCGAACATTTTCATAACAGTGACTAAAAATACTCCGCCAAAAACGTCTTGCGTCTAAAATTAACGAGGAAAACGCCGACGCTGTACCACGTAGAACGGTTTCCAGGCCACATGAGAAATAATTAGATAACTTGGGAGCAACGTAAAAAATAAATTTATAAACTACGAGGGAGAGTTGCTAAGTAATTTAGGAAACATCAGCAAGATCACCACAGAGCTAAAAAATTATTTTCTTCAATAAAACCTCCTTTCATGGGCACACGCTTATTCCAACTTTCTCCAAAAATAGCATTTCTTCTGAAACATTTTCCTCCAATAGGTTTGCTGGAACCACAGTGGTGAGCAACAAGTTCAGTTACCGAGCCTTGTGAGCAACATAACATTTGTGAAGAAGCAACCAATTTTTCTGTTAATTTTGCACGAAGTTAATCGCCGATTTTTTCAGTCAGAAAATTGAGGTCACAATTGATCACTTTGCGGCAGATGTTTGTGTTTTGGAAATAGCGTGTTTAGGACCCACTGGATCAGTAGCGGTTGCTGATATTTCAGTTAGCTATATCTTGAAAACGACGCATGGGACCCACTTCACTTTTTAGGTGATGACTATACACCTCTTACAGAAAGGATTTATAGTGAAAAAACCGTCAGCAAAGTTTGCGAAAATTAAAAAAAAAACTGCAGCACAACCTGGGATCTCAGTAACGCTCTGTGGAATATTTGCAGTAGGTATATATTTTTTTCATAATATAGAAACAAATATAAGGAGAGGTTTTTCGATTTATTACAAAATATTGTTTTTTTCAAAAAGTGATGGCCATTTCAATGTTGGGAAACAGAATGTTCCTATAACATTAAAATGGCCATAACTATTTGAAAGAAAAATATTTTGTAACAAATCGAAAAACCTCTCCTTATATTTGTTTCTAGATTATGAAAAAATATATACTGCAAATATTCCATAGAGCGTTACTGAGATCCCAGGGTGTGCTGCAGTTTTTTTGAAAATTTTTCCGCAAACTTTGTTGACGGTTTTTTCACTATAAATCCTTTCTGTAAGAGGTGTATAGTTATCACCTAAAAAGTGAAGTGGGTCCCATGCGTCGTTTTCAAGATATGGCTATGGCTAAATATCACCAACCGCCACTGCACTGGATAGATTCAGGTCTAGTGAATTTGTGGTAACAGGATTTCTACCATCTGAAATTAGAACTTGACATACGTAAAAGAAAGAAAAGTGCACGGCGCTAGGCGTCGCGACGCATCGAACAATTTCCAATCCAGAAACATACCAATTTTATGGCATCGTTGGAATGATATTTTATTGTTTTTCAAGTAACCCCATAAGAAAAAACAACTGGGGTTAAATCAGGAGACCTTGCAGTCAACTCAATTTCCTCTCTTCTGCCAGTCCAACGAGGTGGAAATTGATGGTTCAAATAGACTCAGGTATCCTACAAAAAAGGAGAAATTGGGATATTACGGATTTTTCCATTTTTTTCTCCAAAATGTTGAATTCTCTTACATATTGAACACCAAATTAATCAGAAAGACCTTAGCTTTCATAAGGTGCAAAGAAAAGGTGATTGCCATTTAAAAAACACTCTTATCTCCTCCCTCCGTCACTGGTTACATTTTTTATCCCCCCCCCCCCCCCCCAAAAAAACAAAATTATCTCTCCGAGCGATTTTTCCAAAAATTTCCATTTTACAGGTTGCGCATGACTTTTGAGACACACTGTATGTATGTATTAATTAATAATACGCCCTCGTACATGGCTTTGTTTATTTTTATTATGTTGAAACAATCTATTTACTTGCGTGTTTATTATTTTACGTGAAGATCTCGAAGTCGATTTGTGTAGAGATAGGTCAGTTACGCGTGGATATTGCGCCCGTCCTTTTTTTTCCGAATTCGATACGACCGTCCATCCACCGCTTCTGGGTGTTTACAAACTCTTCGTACACCTCGGCGGTTTCGTAAGCCACCGTACGGGGAAAGTTAAGCACCTTGCGGACATTTCAAATATCGTTAAAATCACGCGGCGGGTTCGTGCCAGCACCTCGACTCAAGTAGTCCGTGGAATACATTTGTTTTTAGTCGCCGCCTTCTGCGTTTTATAAACGGAACGGATGCATCATTGTTGTGAAACTTCAGTAAACGTTAGTAATCGGCTAGTGGTTTGTTTTTAAAAGTTGGTTTTATTACTGTTGTACCTGTGACGAGTCTTTCTGTGAGTTGTAATGTAAGTTGGACAGTTGTTTTCGTATGATTTTGTGCACGGAAGAATTTTTCTAGAATGTTTAGGAGATAGTATCGTGGGCTCTTTCAAAAATGTCAAAAATCGGCCGTACAAAATTTATATTGGCGCCAATTGGTGTCCACGTGATCATAACAATTATTATGTAATAAATATTTTTTAATGCGTTTAAAGTCTATGTTTTGTATTTCGTACATGTTATCAGAACAAGAACAGTAACACTTGTTTATTAATACTGCATACAGGGTGTCCCATTATTAAGGAGCCACAGCGAAATTACATTCTTTGGGTAAAAATATTACGATTTAACCAAACTCACCTTGGTCCAAAAATTATTGATAACCAAGACACAGGGTGTCAAAGTTATAATTTTATTTTCGATTTCTCATAAATAACTTCTCTAAAAAACAATTTTTTTACAAAATTTGGTGAATGGGATTTTTGAGGAAAGAAATTTTATTTTGATGTACGTTAAAGTATAAAAAAATATGTAAGTTTTTTGCATCTTAGAATATTTATGCTTTTATTGAAAATATTGATTTTTCTATCATTTATTGACAGATGACCATTTTGGAGATATTTGCGTTCTTGTCAATCGGACTGTAAGTCTCAATCATTTTGTATTTGTCGCCATCATTCTATATCTGTCTTGATCGGACTGTAATTCTTCGACAGCAAATTTTGAACTTGAATTTACTTTACTTGAATTTTGAGTTACATTTGTTTTAAGATGATCAACTTATTTTTCTAAAAGGAGACCACGCGATCCTGCACAGGTTTTTATATGTCGCCAATCAGTTTTAACGGCAATTTCGTTTTGATGTTGGCAAGTCACACCTGTTATCTTGCCAAAATTTTTTTGTATTTTCTACAAGGGCAGAATGCAGTAAACTTTGTTAATTACGGGTAGATGTTATTTATTAGAAAAAATAATGTCGAGAATTCAATTGAATTTCATCGCAACTACATAAGTGTGCTCTTTCATACTAGTGACACTGTTTCGTTTTGCTTGTCTAATATTATCTAGATTCTAACAAAACCTTTGTTATTCCAGAAAAAATTTTTGCAATAGAAAAACAGTACGTATTTATAGCTTCTTGTTTACGACTAAAATGAACTGACTTTGATGGATATACAAAACGCAAATACTTAGAAATTTGATGGTAAATCAGATAATCATTACTGTTTCTTTAACGACATCATTTGTTTTGATTCCCAGTTGACTTCGGACTTCGTCCTCATTTTAACAAAGTGAATCAGAACCACAAGGCAGTTCCCAGTTTCACTCACAGCGTGTCAATAAATGCAACTTTGTATTTCGAAGAATTACTAATTAATAATAAATTTCCAATAAAAACTTGATACAATTTCTTTTATTTATCGTATTTACATAAATTTGATAATACGTCAACATCTTTTGTCTGACGAGAAAATAAATTCATTTCGTGTGAGTAGGATGTTATTACATCCTCGTGTATTGGCATTGTTTAATTGCTACAGGTGATATAGTAGAGGAAGTTTAAGTGTTTAGTATCAAGAGAATAAATTGTTTACCTCCTATTTGACCCCACTGAAATGCCACGGTCAAAAACAAGGGCGAGAATATGCATTGACCTTACTAAAAATGTATGATCCTAGCAACCAAATTAGTATCTACGCTGGCAAATGAATTTCCGGAATATTTTTCACAGATGCTTCTCCAAATCACTTTTTCATTTCACAATGTATGATTGGTGGTAAACCTGCGTAACACCCTGTACGCAAAAAAAATTGTTGGTTTAGCTTTTGCTCAGATCTCTCGAGAAATAAGGCAACTTTGTTTTTTTTTTTTGCTTCTCAAGATCATATTTTTGAAAATGTATCTATGATTTCCCTAAGCAAAAGCTACAATCGATTGACTCTTCAAAAATAAGAAAGCGACGTTTCTTTTATATATTTGTATTACTAAGAACATGAAAAATTTATAGAATTTACATACACTCAACATCCACATATCCGAAGTCCAAATTTCCGAACTCACGATATTTCCGAACTTGTACTTCCACACAACCGAACTTGTCGCTGATTGGTTGACGACAAAAAACCGCGAAATTTGAAATGAGAAAAAAATGTAAACACAATAATTCGATTGTTATCAAACATTTCGTTTGTCACAGAATTCAGCAAAGAGGAAATCGCCCTCCCTCAGCAGCACACCTGAGACAGGTTCTACACGAGTTCTTCTTTGTACAAACCAGTGGAAAACACTTATTTCAAATGGCGTATCATAAGTACCGGTGCACTTTTTTGTGTCAATCCGTCCACTCAATTTTCGTGTTTTTTCAACTTCCGACAAGTAAATGTCTTTTTCCCAAGAATTTCTGCCACTGACGATTTACAAATATTGTACATCTTATATAGATCAACATTTTTAACACCATTTTTTTGCGTGATTTATCAGATCCAGCTTTTGCTCTTAGCCAGGCTCTTTTCTCTGCAAATAAACAGTACAATAATGTTTGTTTTGTATCACGGTTTTCTTAAAAATACATATTTTCTCATCATTTTTCATTTCAGTTTTAAATTAATATAGGTTACGTCAACAAAATGTTCAATAAAACAAACCTTTACTTTGAATTACAAAATAATTACCTGCATCACTCTCTCCTTGGCACTTGACATTTTTTTTGTTTAAAAAAACGTCCTTTTATTAACATGTACACATGTATGTATGTATTACATTTGCATAAAAACCTCGAAAAACAAAGAAAAGTACTAGAATGAGCCAGAAAAACCCTTTGCGCATGCGCCAGCAGTTCGGTTATCCCGAGGTGACGAGAGTTCGGAAATGTGGAAGTTTGCGGAACGGAAAAGTTCGGATATGTGGATGTTGAGTGTACATATGTTGAAATAAAGTTTACCTCTTTCTAAGCCAAGCGTTTCCTCCGGCGTTTGACTTTTTGACCTTGTTTAACTTGAAAGATGTGTCAATACCTCTTTAGTAAACAAGATGATAACTTAGAACCAGCGTATCGGGAAATAATAATTGATAGTGGTTAGCTTCAATCGTTATGGGTCAATATAATTGATAAGCAATTTCTAGATATCTCTATTTCTTATACAGACAGTCAGCGACGAAATTCATGAATCATGATATACTTTTTGAAAGTTGCTTAAATTCTGATTTTTGTACTACAGATTTGAATAAAGAATATTTTCGGAGTTATGCACTATTTTTTGAAAACATCTCAATTTTACCTTTTTAGCGATATATGTATTTTCACCCTCAACTAGAGCTTATTAAACGCAGAATTTCACAAGCTATAGTCGTATCGGCAGCAAAATAATTGAAGTAACTTGAAAGAAATTTCTAGAATTATTTAACTGCTTGTAATTTAAATTATAAACGTACAAATACGTAAACAGGTACTTTATTTATAGATCCACAAGACCTTGCCCGGCAAAGATAACTCGTGTTTGTAATGACTACAGTTGGCCGAAATGTGTCGCGGGACATAGGCGTACGCATCATAATATAATATATGTAATAAAATAGCTATTATTAAATATAGTAACAAAAGCAATACATTCATACTTTATAAACATATATGTATGTAAAACTTACCCTCTTGATTGGTTATTTATAGAGTATATTCAGGGGTATGTCACAAGCACTTAGCATTAAAAGTAAGTCGAACATCAACTGAGTTCTCGAAGGCATATCTTCTTTTTTATTTTTATGTTTCACACTGTTTATGTGATGACTACAATGGCATTTGTTCCTACACAGCAGTTTTCCTTACAGACTCTACACATTACGGTCATGCCATCATAAAATAAATCTTCGAAATCACCGATGAATTTATCCACTTTGTCAACAAATGGTAGTGTTTTAGACGTTTGCATGTGTGACATTTTATTATTAATTATGAGGATGCATGAAAAAGTGGTGTACGCAATTCGATGCCAATATATGACAGCGGCGGCGTTCACTTTTTTTAGAAGGCGGTCTGTTGTTAAAAGTAATTATTAAAAAATAATAGTGCGACAGAATTTCTTTAACTGTACGCCACTTCTTCTCATGTGGAAGCCAACGAATCGAAACGAGTACTTAATACACTTGTTTTATTCATAGCTTATGCCATCAACAATTTGAATTTTTAATTGATCATTGTCGTTCTGTAACCTTTGTCAGGCTTTTTTATGTAGTGGAGGACGACCAATTGTTATTTTAAGTACCTTGTTATGTAATAAATTAGATACCTAGAAAGTATTGGTATGTTAGGTCAGTGGCGGCTCGTGGGTGTGTTACATGGGTGGGCACAGGGTGTGTCAGTAGGATTACTCATCAGCTACCAATGGCGCCGCAGGTCATGCGCAAGGTCATGCGTTTTACTGACACTTCAGAATTTCAATGAATTCTGATTCTGAATTCAAATTCTTTTATACAAAAATATAGACTTTCACAAGAATAATGTTTGGGATTTGGTAGCTTTTTGAAATATTATTTAGTCACGAATGTTGAGGGTTTAAATATGTTAAAATAATGGGTTGCAAAATGTGAAAAACATTTGATATAGGTATCTTACCGTTATTTGTAGAGAAAATCAGCTCGCCTGTCCTTATTGTTCACAAAAATGTTAATCGCCTTTTCATTAAAGTCCCGGATTTGTTGTCTACTTCTGTTTTGGAAATAATCACATCGGGTGTCGGCCTTCCTAACCGTTTAATTTCCGTTCGGATCTCGTATGTAATATCTTTATTAGTCAATAAAAAGCCCACCGAATTCATTTTGAAACGTTTCACAATCAAAAACAGTAAAAACACACTTCTCAGCGAAGAAAATAAACAATAAAACTAAAAGCGGTCACTCAACAAGTGTGACCCGTTCAGCTGATTTTCGAACGATTTAACGACGTCTGTCCTGTCTGCAATGGTCGCCAAACTTTACCAGTCACCGAAAAAGCCCGATTAAAAACGAGGGCTGGGAAACTGTGTGCCCTCGCCCACGCGCGCGAAATGCGAGGAACTCAGACTACGGTGGCTCGGTGCTCGATCGATAGTTTGTCATATATGTATGTGATAAAAATCATTATTTGTGGTATAAAAGGAATAATAATTAGAATATGAATAGTTTGTCGTATACAATTAAATTATATTATTGTAACAGTAATTTATAGTAAATTAACGAAATATTTTCTATTGAAATTTGGGCTGGGCACGTGCCCCTGCACCCTTTATCACCAGCCGCCACTGTGTTAGGTATCAGTTCATGCATAGTGTAATTTTGTTTGGTACCGCAGAATCTACATGATATTAATCTACAGAATTATGACACTAATTTCCTGTAATATTTTAATTACGTTCCTACAATATCTACCTAAAGATAAATGATTGAAATAGTTCAAATATTATAATAATTTTTAATCAACAGTTCAATTTATATAGTTCAATAATTTAGTAATCTATCAAGGTTGTAATCCAATTATTTAACCAAAAATTGACGTATGAATTTCCGCGAATATTTCCCCAAAGTGTCTAGTCAACATCCCTGGAATATTCCTGGAATATTCGCGCAGGTACATTTGCTCTTTTTCGCCACTAACACGTTTTTTTTCTCTGTTTCAGACCAGGATTATATGAGAAAATGCTCACAATGCGATTGGTTGTGCCCCTCCTCGGATACATTCTGTGGATATTGTCCATACGCGCAGGTACCTTTGTCACCGCTCTCCTTCCTTCGCCGAAAACAGGTACAAGCCGCACTTATACCATATAATCCCGTGTCCAAAAATCCCACTTGCGTGTTTATGTTTCCGCAGTCGTTTTCAATTTTCTGTTTTTTTTATTCGTAGTTTGGAGTTTGATCGGTCTAGAGGTGGCTATGGGATTTGTTTTTTTTTTTTAAGATGACAGCCGTCACGGTGTTTACTATATTTTGGGTGTAAACATAACCTAGGAACTTAAAAGTCGACGTAGTTTTACGAAATCTTTAGAAATGAAAAGAAAAACGTTGAAAATCACATTAAAAGAAACCTGTTCTTTTCATATTTTTTAATTATATGCGGGGTGTTGTTGACTTCATGAAAAAAATTGTAGCATGTTATATTTTGGTAAGATTGGCGAAAAAATTAACAACATAAAATGTAGAACTAGACCTTGAACTAATTGTCAAAGCTGTGTAAGAGAAAACCTCTTACAGCAAAACATATCAATACAAAATAATTTCACGGTTGTACCAAACTCTCTTTTTTTAGCAGTGTAGTGCTTATAATCAATATTTAAGGCATTCTCCCATTCTCATGAAGTCCGCGAACACCCTGTATTTAATAACGAAGAAAACAATGTGATTATTTGAACTATATATTTCACTATACCTAAAAGACTATTTCCAATGAATCCCCTTCGTCAGTCGATTGTAAACAACTGACAGTAGACCTGACAAAGGTGTATCGATGTCCGGTTGTGTCCGGTTGATTCCGGTTGAAAGTAAGCCCACGGGCGCTTACGACTGTGATTTACATAAAGAAACTACTTTTCATCCCCGGTAAGATTGTTCAACCAGTCAATATGACAACTGCGGGAGAGAAGTTGTGTGCAAATGTTGCCTCAGCAACTCCGATACTAGCGATCGGCTTCGCTTAATAAACGTGGTATGCACTTGCCCAACTTTTGGACATTGACTAGCGTTTAGACTCCACGTACTACCATGGCCTGGCAACAACCGAGTTCTCGTGTGGTTCAATACGCGTTTGTTTTAACGCACATAAGTGCACTCTTTAACGCTTTTGTATATATAACATATATATAACATATACCCATCACTCTCCAGACTTGTCTAGAAAATTCCAAGCAAATGGTAATGGCTTCAATACTAGTGTATCAACCTGTATAACTATAATAATAATATTTTTTTGAAAATCACTAGGTGTTTGTAGGTGCTAGCACGTTGCACTATTTACCAGTATTTTTCAACCAACCAAGTGCTTTCACCGCTTTAAGCTAATTTTTATTTTAAGCTAATTTAAAATTATTTGGCGCCATTTGGTTACAATTCCAAAAAAAAAAAAACATCTAGACTATACAAACTCCAATCCGAACCCTACTGTTTTCCAAGAATTGTAGTTTTTAGTTTAAAACAAAAACGATTTTTAGTTCTTAGTTTCACCCCTTAACTACCACTTTTTTCACGTCCGTCATTCTCTATACGAAACGTAGACACGCAACTCCCCAAACAATGCACAAATAACATTGTGAGGATTATCAACTAATAAAAAATAAGAGTCAAAGTGAATAGCAAAAAATATATTGGAAAAATCGCTGGTAACGTTTTATCTTAAACGCACAGTTTGTCCAATAGCATCAATGATGGCGAGAAACACACTACAATCCTTCTCTTTTAGGATGCTTAAAACGTCTACCAGACAGATAGATAAAATAGCCACACAGTGAGCTTAGTCTCGTGCGTGTGCATTTTTTTATGTAAAAGGACGTTGATAACGTCATCCTCTCTATCGTGACAAAAACTCTCTATGTTAGAGGTAAGACACTACAGTTGACGTCACTAGTTTTGTTAAGCAAACATACTTTTTACCTGTTAAGACGGTTCTTGCACAAAAAGATAGCTAGTTTTTTTTCTTCCTTAAAAAATGGTGGCTGGGTTCTGAGGCATTTTTGTGCAATAATTATCGGTAATTTTATGTTGTGGTTTGTGTTCGGGATGAGGTAAACACATTTTTGGACTCAAAGAGGTCGGGGAAATCTGCGTTTTTTTAGACTCAAGCTTTTCATCTTATAGTCCAAGGTCTTCATAAAGAAATGAAGTGAGATGTGCCGGGAATTAAATTTTGATTTACGATACTGTTTAGGTAGAAAATGTCATATTAATAATAATCCCACAAGCAGGAATAATTATGTGAAATTTGAACAACATTGTAGTGGCATCTGTACCAAGCAAAAGCTAACAGCAGTATGTTCAACAAGTTTTTGTTTATTACTTATTATTTAGTGTCTAGCCACACTCACGCTCCTGATACTAAAATATTAAATAGTCAAAATAAAAAAAACAGTCAAACATTTCATATGTCTTCTGTCACGGTGTGTAAATGACAGCAATGACCTTGAAAATTTTGAAAATTTTCAAGCACGCGTTTTCCTGGCACTTCAGAATTTCAATGAAAAATTCCTTTATACAAAAAATACCGACTATCACAAGAATACTTTTTGGAATTTCTAAGGGTGCCAAGGGTGGGGTCCCCCGGATCCGCCAGTGGTAATTTTAAAGCACTACACAAAATATTCGGATTATAAAACCAGTGAATTACGTCCATATATTTATAGAATACTTTCGTGACCAATTATATAATTTATTACCAAGTATAAATCAGTGCTAACTTTATTTTGATTAAAAAATAATGAACAAATATATTTACACTTTTACGCTAAATATATTGTCCCCTTAATAAATATTTACAATATTTATTATCTTGCTCAAAAATGTGTTTACACTTATAAATTTGTGAAACAACTTTTATACAATCATCGCCATTACTACGTTCGATATCTATTTCGATGTTCAACTATACTATTTTCGGTTAGTAAACAAATTAGAAATGTAATAAACACGAAAAGTTATTTTACAAAACCATCTGCTAATACCTCAAACAAATAACCTGTTTATCTCCTTTTCTATTTAGCTCGTTTATCGTCCTTATCTGAGTTAATTTAGCAAACGCCAAAAAGTAGTACTTGTACTGTGATATAAAATTAATCTGTTTTATAGTCAAGGAGATAAACTTGAAAACAAGGTAACTGTAACCGAACTTTAAAAACAATTAAAATAAATCTAATCTTTATACAGTGACTACCAAAAAGTTTGCTCCATAGGCAAAAAAAATATTTCAAAATTTTTGGAAAATAAATTATGCAAGTAATTTGTGTTTATATGAAAAGTGGAGTTGTCCACATCACCTCTACCGTGCGATTTGGTGTAGAATACCATGCGGTTCTTTGATCTGATCAAAATTTAAAAAATGATCTTACTGGAAGTTATTTAATTCCCTTCTCAATAGTCCAATTTGCCCTTAATTAATGGCAACTTTACCATTAAATGAACAATGTCTACCAGTTTTTATCCCAAAATCGGTAATGTTTTTCTTGGCAAATAAAATTGGCTCTTTTGACTAATAATTTAGTCCTATTGACTAAGTAAATGTTCAATAAACAAATTGGACAACTTAGGGCAAGCCTGGTGTTAATCCACGATTCATATTGAACGTATTGAGCATCAGGAGTATCATCACTAGTGTCCGGAAAGTGATCTACAACGCAGGATCGAACTCGTAATCCGTCATGGCATTGACGCAAACATATGAGAGACCAAAAAAAATGTGTTTATAATGTACATATGTACCTATCGCTTGTGTCATTCAGAAACACCGACTGTCTTCATTGCTTGACCGTACGTTGCCACAATCAGTAGTCTTTCTGCATTTCTTCTCGTTAAACGTGAGTAATCAGGCCTGTACATATGGTTGTAGAAGGAAAATGATCGTTCCACATCTACTGAAGTTAAAGCTGCAAATTTAAAATAGGTCACATGGACAGAAGACGGCACACCACGCACATTATTCATCAATTTCGCACAGTTGTTTGTATTACTAACAGTTGTTTGTTGTCACTTCCATCAGTACATTATTATTTTTTACACCTACAGAACAATGCACGTGTTACTACTATTTCTGTACTTTTAGTCGTTGTTTACAAAATACACCTAAATTTCGTAATCAGGTCACAGTTCAAAACAGTAACGGCCTTATTACCGCAAAAATCTGTTGTTTTTTGTCCTCAGAAATGTATTGTGTATGTCCTTGATATTTCCCATGACACGTTGATGTATTCTTTAAATATGTATGGCTACTAGGCAATAAAAAATCAGATACATATTTGGCAAAAAAAAACGTCTAAAGCGAATATTGTCGACCACTTCGAAAACTCTAAAAATCATTTTTTCTAATAATACCAGTAATATTTTTTGATATATTCGAATATTGGGATATTCGAATCTAATTGTAAATGTCTTTCACACTCTTAGCGTCTACGAAATATATTTATTTGGGCCTTTGATTTTTACGGGCGAGGGTCCCCCCCCCCCCGACGACTCAAGGCGCTCTTCCACTTAACCCCCGATACATTCACAGTAACAACACCATGTCCTAATAGATAATAATAGGTGACAGAGGTTCAGCGATGGCTCAGATTGCCACCTTGGTACCACCCGCTAGATGCCACTGTCCGACAAATTTTCACAGAGCAGATATCCCGCGTATATGCACTTCCATTATCGGAGTTTGGCGACGAATTAAATGTTGCCCCATTTACGACGAGGAACAAAGGATCGGTCTATTTAAAACCTAGTATGCGTATATACACTTACCATTAGTTAGTCATTCACGACACAAAATTACTTAAACTCGGCGCACACGGGAGAGTCCAGTGCACGTTACTAGGCAGCCAGTGGCGTATGTATGCACAGGCAAGAAATACACGCGTATTTTGCCATGCGCCTAAAAATGCGGTTTATAGTCTAATTATCATAGAGGTGGATAGTGTCGACCCTGCGTTGTAGCACACTTTCCGGGCCCTAATAATCACTATGCCACAGCAGTAGTTTTCTTTATATCGGTCAGTTGTACTCTATTCGAAGAATGAAAGACCAACGTTTACAGTTACCTTGTCCGTTCTTAACACATATAATTAAGCCACATCTTTTGAACCACGAGACCCCATTTCCTGACCACCCTCCTTGTAGGCTATGGCTCCAACGTCATCCTCAGAGACGGCGCCCCGACCCTCAGGGACCTGGGCGTCGTGATAACGCAAAAGGACCTCAACGATGCCGTGGACTTCGGCAAGTGGATCGTCGACAGCTTCGAGCGTCTGGAGGAGAACCTGGGCTATGCCGACATCACCGTGAAGGCGGCGACGCCCTCCTACGGGATGTTCATTAGTTTCGGCCCGGAACACGAAGCCGTGACCAAAGGGAAACACGCCCTAGTCGCCGTGAAGGCCAGCGCGCAGCTCATGAACAGTTTCTGTCACAAGTGAGTAGAGTTTCCACTCGATTTAAAAGGGTCCTTACTAGGAGATCCACTTATTCATTGCCTTGAATTCTAAATTTTCGTGTTTTCAGACACGACCTGAGCCACAAAGAGTGCGCCAGGCTCATCACCGCTTTCAACTTCCACCGAACTCCATTGAGGTCCATGTGCGGACCTCTGGAGAGGCAGTGCTCGCCCGATGAGTACTTCTCTCCCTACCGCTCTGCGGACGGTTCGTGCAACCATGTGTACGGCGCCTCCAAGGGGGAGTCCTTCACCGCCTATGGCAGGCTCCTCTACCCCGAGTACCTAGACGGCGTCAATGAGCCCAGGAGGGCCATGAACAAGCGGGCGCTGCCCAACCCCAAGAAGGTCAGCAATAAGCTGGTAAAGTACACCGAGAACCCCCACGAGCGATTCACTTCAGCCCTGACGCAGTGGGGGAGTTCGTGGAGCACGACATGAGCAAACCGGCCGCCTCCATCATGGGTAAGTCGAGATATCTCCGAGAAAGCTAAATCAAGACAAGATAATATTTCAAGATCCCACTTCAAGATTACTTGAAGGTCTTGTATAAGTTGGATCAAAGGGCCAAGGGGTCCATAATCCCCTCCCTCAACTACCTAGTCAACCTCCCTTCCTTCTCCTCTGAGAATATTCTTCTTAAAACTCTCGGATAACCGCGTCTATTTCTCTGCAGTTCACTCCAAGAAACCCATAGAGTGCTGCGACGCATCGGGTTTCCCTCTTTCCCCGAGGTACGTACACCCGTTATGTTATCCAATAATCATGGAGGACGAAGACAACGCCTATGCCACGCCGGACTGCATGAGCTACGTCAGATCGGTCGTGGCCCTTAGGTCGGATTGCAGCTTTGGTCCCAGTGATCAGGTAGGTAAAACGAACTAACTTGTGCCTTACCCGAATGCCTCGGTATATGTCTTCCATATCCGTTCAGCTCGCCAAAGACCAGCTATCCACCATCCTTCGAAACCGTCTGATGAAGTCATTACCGCAATCAGATTCCACATAAGTTGATTGCATCCTTATGATCAAATCGATATAAAGTATTTTTGAAGTCGTTCGCTATTTCACTTCCTCTCTCTAGGTGAATCAGGTGACTCACTACCTGGACGGCTCCCAGATCTACGGCTCGACGATGAACAGAACCCGATCTCTCCGCGCTTTCTCCGGTGGTAAGCTTAGAATTTCCACGTCCAAAGGCAAATCCTACCTGCCCATCTCCGAGCATCCCACACAAGACTGCCAGGTGTCGTCGCCCGCTTCCGCGTGCTTCAGGTCTGGCGATTCTCGCGTCAACTTCCAGCCCGCGTTGACGGCCATGCACACGCTGTGGTACCGCGAACACAACAGGATCGCCGACGAGTTGGCCGCGCTCAACGACCAGTGGGACGACGACAGGCTCTTCCACGAGGCCAGGAGGATCGTGATCGCCGAGATGCAGCACATTACCTACAGCGACTGGCTGGTCAAAGTGCTGAGTGAGTAACTACTTCTAAATGAATGTGATTGATTCAATAAAGGCGATTATTATGATTATTTTGTTGTCGCGAAGTACGGTTGCTGATTTTGTTCGGTTGCAGGCGGCATGTACGTGAGGAAGCTGGAGCTGTCCAGTGAGTACGAGGAGAGCGGGAACCCTGCTGTGAGCAATTCCTTCGCCACGGCGGCCATGAGGGCCTTGAAATCGCTGTACGTCGGCAGGATAGAGTAAGTGGACTAATTTAGGATTTCTGACGAGTTTTTTTTATCGTTGTATTTCGTTAGGTTGGTGAAGGAAGACCGCGCCAAGAACGCCTCCTTTGAGTTGGAGAAGTACTTCAACAATCCAGAGCTGATGCGACAGCCCGACTCCTTGGACGGCATCGTCAGGGGACTCGCGTCGCAGCGCAGCCAGAGGATCGACGTTCACTACCCGGAGGCGGTAAGTGTCTACCGGTAACTATTGTGCAGAATTTTAAATTTTAAAGGCTTGTGGGGTTCCCAAGGTTCCACTTTAAACCCTTTGATATCTTTAATACCTTTGAATTGAATTGTTAACGATTCATTGGGTGCGTCTACCAGTGACTATTGTGCAAACTTTTAAAGACTTATGAAGTACCAAAAGGTTCCGCTTTAGGCCCTTTGATATTTTCAATAGTTTTGAATTGCATTGGTATAGTCCTTCTAATTTTAATTGAAAATGATAAATACGCTTGGGGAACAAAAATAGCTGTGCAACTTTATGATTCCATGGGCGTGCATATATCTTTTATAAATTCGAAAACTGTGAAATAATTGTTTTCATTCAAATCAATATAGGAGATTAAAATTAGCCTGTATACAAAACTCTTAATATTCGTAATATAATTTGCTGTAAATAATGCTCATTTAGCCAGACAATCTCAAAAAATTGTCTGTGTTAATAAACTTAGCTGAAATACACGTCACTGGCGCCTTAAACACGTAGAATTTCTAAAGTCGTAAATCATTTTAACGACGTCGTAAAAAATTTATGGCACAGTGGACCGAATAAGTATTTGGCATGTATTACATATAACGCAATCCTATAGTATAATGGTCGGCATTCGCTGGTGTATTCGCGGCATCGCGTTGCTGGCTCTTCAAAATATTCTTAAGTATAGTAACATACATAAAGTTGTTTTGATTTATAATTATTTTTTCCAGCAATTTTAAACGCTTTATTTTAATGCTAGTGGTGGCGGCGTAACGGATGTTACTAAATACATTGTTTTGCACTGCATTTAGTAAAATGTAATATTCCCACTACGCTCGACACCTTAAAGATGAAATCCGTGCACCATCGGTGCAGCCACAGACTTAATTTATAATGCTGCAAAGCTCCGATGAAGAGCAAGAACCAGAAGCGTTTTAGAGCTCTCATTCATACGGGACTTCCAGGAGTGCATCAAAATCCCTATTTTTTTACTCAGCAAAGCGTGCTCCTATTGATCGATATATTACTTGTCACTGCACTTTCATGGCCCAAACTGGGCATAGTTCTTTATATCTATGTATTTTTTTTTAATATTTCCAAACTAGCTTTCTAAGAACGTCCACGAACTAACAGTTTACTGAAGTATGAAGTATAGTGAGTTTAGCAATTTTAGAAAATATATCTGACAACCTTGCTTTTTTTCTACCTATTTTCAATTTAGAATGGAAATAGAGTAATTGTTCATTGTGTGTGATGGACTTATGGAGTTCCCTAAGGTTCCACTTTAGGCCTTTCGGCTTTTTTAATATCTGAATTGAATTGGTAACTATTAATTGTATGTATTTTTAAATGTTTTATTTGGTAGTGTCACAGTATACGGATACACCTACATTGCTAAACTCTCTACTTCGCGGTGGAACGACAACTGGCTGAAATATGTATTGTCCTACTTCAACATGAAACTTCAACTGTTACCTCTTTCAGCTTATTAACCAGCTCTATACCACCGGCGACAACGGCTTCGACGTGCTGAGCCTCGACATCCAACGCGGCAGGGACCACGGCCTGCCCGGCTACGTCCACTACCGCTCACTCTGCGGCATGCCTGAGGTTCGCGATTACGACGACTTGGTCGACGTGATGCCGCAAAGGGTAAGTGTCTGATGGGCCCCGATCCGGACCAAACCGGCCTCTGACGAGTCCCGACTCGAACGAAACCGGTCAGCAATGACGTTTTTCCCCTTCTTCAGAATATAGACGCGTTGGAGAAGGTGTACACCAGCCCTTTGGACATAGATCTGATCGTCGGCGGGCTGATGGAGACACCCGAGGGGGATTCGCTGTTCGGACCGACTTTTTCGTGCATCGTCGCCGATCAGTTCAGGCGTACGAAGAAGGGCGACCGCTACTTCTACACCAACAAGCGTCAGCCGAGGCCGTTCGCCAACTCGCAACTCAACGAGATCAAGAAGGTGACCCTGGCGAGGATATTCTGCGACAACACGGACGGCGTGGAGAGGATTCAGCGCGACGTGTTCGAGCGGGTCGGCGAGGGGTAAGTGTTAACCTGCTACACTGTCGTTTACTTATATGTCATTTAAAATGAAATTGGTTCACTTACGCCATAATTTTTTAAGTGGTACTGGATCGTGGATAACGGGAACATTAACGCCATCTATCATCGAGTAGAACAAGCTCCGTTATATGTTGAAAAGGCGGGGATCTGATATGTGGGCGGTACTTTTGACATTACGTCACAGTGAAGAAGACTAGAACTAAGGAGACAGAACTGCGGCTCTTCACTTTATAACGCGACGGGCTCGAATATGTCCACCTCCAGAGGCGCTGTAAACAGTTGTGTACCATAGTAATTACGGTATACGAATAGAAATCTGTACGTATACCGTGGTTCTGTACTAATCTGTGTGCGTTAGAGGTTAGAGTCCGTGTGAATGTCCGTGGTGCGAATACATTTGGCAGACGCTCGATATTTTTCGTTAATTTGTTGTTATCCAAATGGACTAACAATTATCGGTGCAAGTTATGAATGTATATATAACACAAAAAAATGTATTTTGTATATATTTCCTACCGTGTATACCAGGAAATACATAATACTTTAAAAGTCAACAATACAAAAAGGAAAATATTTCGTTTCATACATACATCAGTAATTTGAAATAATGTCCGGTTATTCGGAACGCTTCTTGTATATTTATACAAGACATTATACATATACTAACCATATTTATTTTTGTATATATTTTTGTTAAAGCCAAAGGGCATGTAAGCACACGCTTTGACAGCTTACATTGATAAACGTCGTTTAACACTTTAGCATGATTTTCTATGATAAACATTCACATGTGATCCGCTGCTCATCACGTGACGTCGAGTACATTACTGTTTACAGCGCCTTCTGGAGGAGGACAGATTTGAACCCATGATACTGAACGAGTTCTAGTGATTCTATTCTTGGTCACAAGATGGCGCAGAATATCTTCCATTTAAATATATATGTGCAATAGACCAAGAAAGAGGTTTTTTTAATGATAAAAAATGGAAAATATTTATGATGGGGTAGGTGGAAATCCTGTTTTAACGAAAATATAAGAAATACTACATTAATTTAACGTAATACTTTTTGAGATTTTTTTTATTTATTACTCAAGCTCGGAGGTTAATAATAGATGCGTACTTTACCAGGGGTAGCTCCAGGATACCGGTATCAGTACGTTATGAAATGTTAAATAGATCTTATCTTATACATGTGATGGTGATTGTTGTAGCCCTAACTAATCAGGCAAAGAACCATAGTCGGAAGACACAGAACTTCAACAGAATTTCAAGATTCAATTAGTATAATATATGTCCTTTTTAGGCGCCAGCCAGCCACCTTCATGTAGCATTCGTCGCATCCGACAGTAGCAGCATTACATGGCGTTTATTTACTTCAAAGTTCTCCTCGCCCGATAGTGACTGTAAACTGTTAGTCACACCCTCACTAATTATTTCCGCATTTGTGTTTACCAACACCCTTGAAGCTATCAAATGCCCTTCCACGGCTTTTGCCTCATCCAGTTCCCCAACCACTACGTTAGCTATATTATGTCCATTAACTTCCTTCGTTTAATATTACACGCTACCATCATTTTGATTAAATCCATGTTAGATTCTCTCTGTTTCGCGCATTCACACTATCACTTACACGAGCTTTATGTTTGTCTGTAGCAACATGCTACAAAACATGTTTTTCCGTATCACGTCAGTACACTGTCACACATGTGTACATAAAGAATTTTACGGAACTGACTACTTTAATGGTAGTGGACTTCATTTCCGCAAAATTCTTTATCTAATGCTCCACCATAATATGCGACGGATTTTTTTCAAGCTTATTCAACGTTTCGTGTACACGAATGATGCTTCGATCAGCACTGTTTAACTAATACTAATAATAAGTGTAAATTATGTTCTCGTTCGCAACTCGACCTTTGGCACGTGATGTAACTCGGTTAAAGTGGGGCCCACAACACGGCAGACGGGTTATATTCCAGAATATAATGGCATTATTTGATTGAACTACTATTTTACTATATACATATATACAGGAGTTGACAATGTACTTTATTAATGTGGCACATATAACAGATATTTCAGTCGCGTTAAGACCGGTCCTGGTATCTATTATTAACCTACAGGCTCTATTTATCACCCCCGATATCGGAGGATTTCTACTGACCTTGCACTGTTTTCAGTAATGAAATGGTGGCCTGCAACGGCACCGAAATTCCCCGAATGAACTTGGCCCCGTGGAGGGAGAGCAGGGAGAAGTACAGCCACTAGATGGCGCACGTAAAGTTTGCGGTTCGACTGCAAAGCGAGTAACTTCATTTTCGAAGACTGATATTTTGATGGCTGTTCACATAGACTTACAAATTAGAATTTAGAGTAATGTACAATATTCCCAAAGTTTTATATATATATATGATTTGGAGATGTAAGTTTTAGTTATGACGGGGATTCATTTGTGCGTTCCGTCATATTGTTTACTTTTTTTTTGTTCTTAAAGTTTACTGACCTTATATATTTTGTTCATTTTATGTATATACGAAATTGAATGTAGTCTGATGTCTTGCAATAATCGCGTTGTCAGTTTTAGAAAAAATATCTGCAGATGAATTACAAGATCCTGTGAATTTTTTTTCTGGTTCTGATCGCAGATGCCTTATCTTGTACAAAAGTTGTTACTTATGATGACCTTGTATGTCTTTGACACTTAATTTTATCGGATAGTTTTGTTTTAGGTTATATTATTTATCTTTTTGACAATATTTAGTTTATAATCTTGGGCTATATTAGTCCTTCATAAACTGTACTTAGCAATCTTGCCTGAGGGCTTGTTTCGAGGACGACTTTTTTTATATAAATGTTACTTTTTATATTCTTTCAAATATAACCTGATTGGAAATTAATCGTTGTTTTATTTCTTTCCCTAACCTCAAACCAAGAGAAATATCAACAATAATTCAAAAGGACTCAATTACAATGACAATTTTGTTTACACTTTCCTATTAATAATTTGGAAATAAGACCCATTCAATATTTACTTCAAAATAAGCAATCCATATTGGAGTTACCGAGGTAGTTACCGTCGAGGAAGAAGGCCTGGGTGCTCTGACGTAATATGACTGTGACGGAATCAGTTAGAGGTCTAGTGGAACAAAGCAGCGAGAAACAGCCGATTTGCCCATAGGCGTTCATTTGCACGTCTTGCGTGAAATATATCTTAATGGTAAGTTTTTACGTTTTGTGTTCAATGCATCAAAACTTTCTTTACTATTCAAATTATACAACTCGCGCGCCGTCATAATATAAATCTTCGAAATTACCGATGAATTTATTCGCTTTGTCAGCAAATGGTAGTTTTTTACAAGTTTGCACGAGTGACATTTTATTATTACATTGAATACTGACGCCGACGACATTAACACCAATAATTATGCTAGAGTCTGCCAGACAGTCGGACGAAACGACTGAAACCAATTACTTGCTTGCCGCGCGCCCCTGAATTGCAGCACGATCGGCCAACCCAGCTTCTGAAATGTTTATAGACATACTAAAAGTCGCCTAAGTAGAGATATAAAATTAGGATTTATTGAGCAAGTCGATTTCACAAAAGTGATTATAAATACCAAGAAGACTAGAACTAAGGAGACCGAACTCCGGCTTTTCGCTGTATAACGCGACGGGCTCAAATATGTCCGCCTCCAGAGGCGCTGTAAACAGTAGTGTACCCTGGTTGCTACGGTATATAAACAGATATCTATACGTATACTGCGGTTCTGTACTA